>AWOL01S0021590.1:0-17931 GCA_000715115.1 Nicotiana otophora | reverse complement strand
AGAGCAAGTGTGTATGGGAAGACCGCTATAGCGCGGAAGTGGCTACAAATTTTTATCATAAAGTTCGCAAGAGATTGGTCGGTTTTATTAAATGACCCGCTGAATTAACCGACCAATTTTGGTCGGTTTTTTAAATATTAATTTTTATTTATATTAATTGAAAAACCAATCAAAGTTGGTCGGTTTCTTGAAACATAAAATTTGCGGGACTCAAAAATAGTTTCCCGCATTTTTGCGCCAAAGAAAACCGACCAAAGTTGGTCGGTTTCGTAAAAAAAAAAAAAAAAAAAAAAAATTGAAAAACCGACCAACTTTGGTCGGTTTTTTGGTCAGTTTTTTTACCGACCAAAGTTGGTCGGTCGACCTTGGTCGGTTTTTGCCGAATTTCTAGTAGTGAACCTAAAAGTATTATAGCTCCTAAACTTCTCAGATGAATTTATTTGTATTTAAATACGAGATCTTTGTAGCTTCTCTACAGTCTACGTTACTATAAGAGTAAAACTTGGAATCAACATGTTAAGCGCGTCATTGAAATTTCTGTTTATTAAATTATCAGAAAAATCGAGTTAGCAAATGTTGAATCAGTTGCTCACAAACTGGTATACTGAGAGATACAATATAATAAGCAGATAATGAGAGGATTTCGTCGTACAATTAGCTAAGGTCAAGTGTTAATTCAGTTGCTCTCTCTCCTTTTCTTTTTCATTCTTTTGTTGGGCCAAACAAAATTTGTGGTTTAATAATAGGCCTTCTTTTTATGGTCTTCTAAACTGGACCTCAACGGGTTAGCCCAAGATTTTATCCTTGTATTGCCCAACCAAATTTTAAGGTTTTACCAGGAAAAGTTTTGATAGTCTTTTTGTTTCTTTCTTTTCTATTATCTTATTTTGATTTATGTTTTGATTATGGAAATTTAACGTGCAAAAGCTTTTAATATTCACACATCTAAGCTTTAGTGTATTTAACATTCTCGTATCTTAGTATTCATTTTAGAATGTTGTTTTCATTTCTTGAAAAAGCATTACACTAGTAAACATGAATATTATTATCAGCATGAAAAACCTAAAAATCAGTGATGGTAGCTTATTAGCTATTGGTTCAATCGAACCTAGTATTTGCGACAAGAAACATATATATATATACATATATATATATATAAAGGATGCAACCATCAAGATTAAATATTGGATTCCCTCTGCCTAAAATTTATTTTCGCTAACTTGCTTTTGAATGATGAATAATATACGAATAAAACGTTAGAAGAGTGGGTTGTTAATCGGCACACATCCAATTAAACAAGATCTCATAAGATCATGTTTATTTCAAATAAAAACAACTTTGAATTACTTTTCTAATTCAATTAAGGAATTTTTGTTAATTCAACCCATTGATATTGAAAAGTAGCCACATCCCACCAAGTTGTGCTTCTTTTTATCTTTCTTTATTCTTCTCCGTAGGGTCTTGAAAAGGAAAAAGAAAAAGGAAAAAATAACACGACTCAAAGTTACAAAAGAAAAAAGAAGGATTGTTCCGCACGTCCACAAAAGGAAGAAAAATAAAGGTGAAAGAGATTGCAGTTGAAACGATAATAATTTACTTTTGCCAAATGGAACCCACAAAAGAAGAAAAAAAAAAGATGCAACAAAATTAAATCCTTATTATATGCTTATATTAATTAATTCATTATTATAAGATAATGACTAGATGGTAATAGTCAAAAATTGGTGATTTAGTCATCATTATAATCTGACGTCGGATGATAAATTTAGATGGGTCCATGAGGATGACGCATGTTTTTTGTTTTGTCTACTATAATAAAGTAATTTAACGAAACAATGTTTCTTCTGTGTTTTTTCCAATAACAAATGGTTGCAATTACAAACATTTTTCTTTAAAAAACTACCAATTTAATAAGCTGTCACAATTTCAAACGACGGCCTACCTTTTTTTACAAAAAATTACAAATAAAAAAAATTGCTCGAATAAATGAGTTTGCTCATTTTTTTCGCGAATATCATCAAGCTTTTAGTTTTTATACAATAATTTCATTAACACAGTCGGTGTTAAGTAGGTAGTTAGTGTTAGTTAGTTAGTTAGCCAGCTGTCCAATCATGTAGTGACAACTATAAGTTAAAGAGTTAGTAGTAGGTTAGTTTTGTATATACTCTCTTGAGCTTCTCTGCAACAATAGAGATCTCAATCACTTAACATGGTATCAGAGCTGATGTAATCGATTCAAGTTACGTTGTTCTCGCAAATCTCAAACTCAATCGAACAACTTCACAGTTGATACAACTGAACTCTTCGCTCGTCTCTACTTGTTATCAATTCATTCGAGCTAGGGTTTGAATTGTCGTAGAACAATAAAATCTTTGTTTCTCGTTGATCAATGAGTTTGATTTGATCATCAATGGCAATTGAAGAAAACAACTCACCCAGGGGTTCAGACATAACGAATATGAACATTGGACTTCTAGAGGCATTTACAATTTCTGTAGTCATCAATCAACATCATCCATTATTTCTTTAGCCATGCGATACTCCAGGTAGCTCTCTTATCTCAATTAAGCTAACTGGACAAGAGAATTATGCTTTATGTAGTAGCTCTATGCGAGTTAGTCTATTTGCTAAGAGCAAGTTAGGGTTTGTTGATGGTAGATGCACTAAGGATAAATTTTTCACTTCTTTACATGAACTGTGGGAAAAATGTAATGCCATAGTCTTATCATGGATCATGAACTCTGTTAGTAATGAATTGCTAAGTGGCATGGTGTATGCATCTAGTGCACATAAGGTGTGGGCTGATCTTAGAGAAAGTTTTGACAAAGTAAATGGATCCAAAATTGTGTTTCTGCACAGACAAATTGTTACTCTATCCCAGGGCATTTCATCAGTGTCAATGTATTTCTCAAAGCTGAAGGAGCTTTGGGAAGAGTTTGATGCACTCATGCCTTGCCCTGGTTGTGGCTGTGAGGAGTCGAAGAGATATGCAGAACATTTTGATAATCACACGTTGTTACAATTTTTGATGGGCTTGAATGAGACTTATTCTCAATCTAGCAACCAAATTATGATGATGAGTCCTACTATAACTATAAACAACACCTACTCTATGATTATAGAAGAAGAGAGTAGAAGATATGTGGCCAACTTTGCTCAAATCTCTATAGTAAATGAGAGAGTAGCTATGTTCAGTGGAAAAGGAATTCCTCAAGCTACCACTAGCTATAAGCCTAAGAAGAATAATTTGTTTAGTGATTACTGCAACTACAAGGGTCATACAAGGGATACTTGCTACAAACTTCATGTCTATCATGCATATTTCAAGTCCAAAAGGAAGGCTGGACCTAACAATTCTCCTCAATACTCAAGGACTCAGACTAGTATTGGTCCTAGTAATGGAGGCTTTGAGGTAGTGGCCAATTGTGTAGGACTTCTTAGCTGAGTACTCCGACTAGTCAGGGTGGTCAAGGAATAACTCCAGGAGTACCTTAGTTTACAGTCACTACAAGAAATCGGACCTTTTGTGGAGACTATTGTCTCTACAAGAGCACAAAATGTCGCCGCTAAATATTTTTAGTGGCGACCTTAAGGCTGCCGCAAGTAACTGCGTTACTGAATGTTTATTGTGACGCCTCCTTCAGGTCGCCACTAATAAAACACATTTGTGGCGACTATATTCGTCGCTAAAAGCATATATGTTACGTTGCAAAAAGGGTTCCTTACATTTTCAGCGGCAACTCTTATCGCCACAATATCCTAAAGTTTAGTGGCAACCCTAGTCGCCACAATAACTAATAGTTTTTTGTGACAAAGATTTGTCGCCACTAAAAGCCATTTTTTCAACAATTGTATTTTCCAAAATCCTACCGTTTTCAGTGGCAGCCTAATTTACAAAATTAATATGTAGGTATGTTTCTACTATTTGACAATCAATATTAAAAGCATCCAATATTATTCGACGAATACCAAAAGTATTTATCAAACTGAATATTATATATACTTGCATTACCAAAATATCAATTAATTTGTACTACACAATACTTCATCGTTCATTGTCATTGTATTCATATATATATGATAAGAAAAATAATAACTATGATTTACGGCCTTCAAACTCCTCCATGGTCGACAATAATTGTGATTGATTAAGAGCCTCACCCCTGTTATTAAGAAAACAAATAAGAGATCACTTTGACAATTCTCATAATTTGATATTAATAGTAAAAAAGGATAGGCCACAATAGATTGGAGTAAAAGATTGCAAAATTCATTTGCAAAAGCAAAGGGAAAGTTTGACCAAGTAAAGTTGTACAAAATAGTTTTTTCAAGCGAACTAAGCTCAGAAATTTGAAACTATCAAACTGCCCAAGTGGGTCAAAGTGGAGCAGCTAGAAAGCCAAACTCAAATACTACTGTCACGACCCAAAATCTCAACTTGTCGTGATAGCGCCTATCTCAATACTAGACAAGCCGATAATATCAATAAACCACAATTTCTTTTAAGTTTGAAAATATAATATTTAAATACAATAAAAAATCTCACAAATACTGATATGAACACTCTCCAAAACTTGGTGTCACTGAGTACATGAGCATCTAATATGAATACAAGTCTGAAAAAATACGGTCTATAATAGTCTAAGACCAAAATACGGTAAACAAGGAGATAGGGAAGGAGAGACAAGGTCTGCTAAACACGACAGCTACATCTGAATCTCCGGAAGTACGAGAGAATCAACACCCGCTATGTCCAGAAGCACCTGGATCTGTACACAAAGTGCAGAGTGTAGTATGAGTACAACTAACTCAGCAAGTAACAATAATAACTAAGGAATTGAAGATAGTGACGAACTACACAGTTATAGTTCACTTTCAGTAATTCCAGCAAAAAATAGACATGCTTTCAAATCTAGCAGTTTAAGTCAAATCAATTTTATACAGTTCATGTTCATGTAATCCGGATATAGAATCTTTCAGAGAATTTCACAAGAATGACAGATAGCAACTAAATGCAACAACAAATGAAAAGCAAGTACAGCCTCTCAGGGCAACAGTCACTCAACTCGTCACAACAGTTCAACCACTCGGTCTCAACCCTCAGCCCTCAGCACTCACACTCAATGGGTACTTACGCGCACTGGGGGTGTACAGACTCCGTAGGTGCTCATACAGCCTCAAGTGCCATAATCCGCACGGACAACTCACGTGCTGCACGTACAACTCACGTGCTATAATATCATGCACAGATAACTCACGTGCCATAATATCCTTACCTCACCGACATGCCCTCGGCCTTACTCAGTCCTCAACCTCTCGAGTCTCTCGGGCTCTCAGAAATCACAAAGATCAGCCCAAACAAAGATAACATAGTGAATCAACAAATATCAAGAAAGACGGAGGTATGATGCATAAGTAAAATATCAAGAAAGACTGAGGTATGATGTACGCGACCTCTGTGGGTCCCAACAGTACTATCACATATCCTAAGCATGATTTTTAACATGATTTACAGTCAAATTTCTTCAACACAAAGAGAGCATATAGCTAACAACAAGTTATTCAACTTTACAGTTTCACGGGATGAACCAAGTCACAATCCCTTCGGTGCACGCCCACACGCCCGTCACCTAGCATGTGTGTCACTTTCAAAATAATCACATGACACAAAACTTTGGGGTTTCATACCCTCAGGACCAGATTTATAGCTGTTACTTACCTCAAAACATGAAATTCTTTACTCTGCTATGTCTTTGCCTCGCAAATCGACCTCCGAATGTCTCGAATCTAGTCACAATAATTCGTTTCAGTCAATAAAATTTATTAGAATTAATTCCATAAGAAAATACTAATTTTCCATAAAAATATGAAATTTAGCTCAAAAATCGCCCGTGGGGCTCACGTCTTGGAACTCTACAAAAGTTACAAAACCCGAAAGCACATTCAACCACGAGTATAACGATACTAATTTTACCAAAATTCGACCTCAACTCGACCTCCAAATCTTATTTTCAAATCTCTAAGTTCAAATCCTCAATTTACACCTCAAAAATATGTAATCTAGTCGAATTATTCGATGATAATTCAATATTATGGAGTAGAAAGGATCACAAGAGGCTTACCTCAAAATTTCTTGTGATTTCTCACTCAAAAATCGCCTCACCCGCATTTGGAAATGTCAAAAATGATAAAATCTCGGACTCCTCTGTTTTTAACATTCTGACCAGGAGTTCCGCACCTGCGGCTCCATTTCCGCATCTGCGGAGCCGCATCTGCAATCAAAGCTCTGCTTCTGCGGAAAAATCACTTAAGCCTGCCTCCGCTTCTGCGACCAAGGGACCACATCTGCGCTCATCGCAGGTGCGGAATTTCCCTTGCACCTGCGACCACTGCCTCACAACCCTCTACCCGCATCTGCGCTTTCCAGGCTCGCTTCTGCGAGCTCGCACCTGCGATGGAATTTTCGCAGGTGCGATTGCATCAGATGGCAGAAACTTCAACTTGTTTTTTTCTAAGTCCGAATTTGATCTGTTAACCATATGAAACTCACCCGAGGCCCCCGGGACCTCAACCAAATATACCAATAAGTCCTAAAATATCATACGAACTTAGTCGAACCTTCAAATCACCTCAAACAACGCCAAAACCATGAATCATACCCCAATCAAGCCTAATGAACTTTAAAATGTCAAGTTTCTACAAATAACGCTGAAACCTATCGAATCACGTCCGATTGACCTCAAAATTTGAACACAAGTCATAAATGACATAACAGACCTATTAAAATTTTTAGAATCGGATTTTGACCCCAATATGAAAAAGTCAACCCCCCGGTCAAACTTCCCAAAAATTTAACTTTCGGCATTTCAGGCCAAATTCCACTACGAACCTCCAAATAATTTTTCGAACACGCTCCTAAGTCCAAAATAATCATACGGAGCTACTGGAATCATCAAAATTTAAATCCTAGGTCATTTACACATAAATCCACATCCGATCAACTTTTCTAACTTAAAAATTTAAATTATGAGACTAAGTGACTCATTTCACTCTGTATTCCTTTCGGGCCCGAACCAACTAACCCGATAAGTCATAAATCAATTGTAAGGTATAAATTGAGCAGTAAATAGAGAAACGGAGTTATAATACTCAAAACGATCGGTTAGGTCGTTACAACTACAAGCATGAGAATTTAAAGAAAACTCAATATAGTTTCCTGTGTTGAAGCTTCAAGTGTCAATATACTAAGTTAATTATGCATAAAGTTTATAAATTACTAAATATAATCATAAAAAAAGTGCAAAACAGAATCGACAACACAAATAGATAGAATGAAAATTATAATTGGTTCGAAATAGAGCCAAGATTTTCCATCAAAATGGGGAAAGGAAAGAGCATTAAGCAAATAACTGATGAGGGCTCCTATTATCTGGAGATTGATTTTAGATTGAACAATAAACTTTATTCTGAAAAATTCTTAGCTCAATTCAGCAAAAACCCAAATAATCTATTAAAGTCCAAACACAAATGAATCAGCTGGCACTATAATTATCAGTTGGTGTAACATTCACCTTTTTTTAGCTTTTGTCAAAGTAAATAAACACAGCTGATCCAACTCTATTAAGATCAATAAGCTAATCAACACAAAATTGTTGTGATGATTAAGGTACCAAAAAGTTGCTAAAAACAGGAGAAGCTGAAGATCGAGAAAGAGATAGATGAGAGACTACCCCGATTTAAGTAGTAATATAGCATAAAATCCAAAGACCAAGAAAGAGATAGCTGAGAAGGGAAATAGAAAAAAACGTTGAGCCTCTTATCGATACTTTTGTTCAAAAAGAGAATGTATGAGAGTAGTAATAACATTAAGAATGAAAATAAAAAAGAAAACAAATAAGTGGTAATGCTAGTAATACTAACATAAAATCGGGATGAGGGACGAACACCTCCAAAAGCACTATAATAATTTCCTGAAACTACTTTGGAACTTTAGGTCAATTATGTTATCAACATGGTACCGTGTACAAGTAAAGTAAGAGATAGTCAGTATTGTCTCTCTAATTAGTTCCATCCAATTGTTCAAATAACAGACTATTAGACAACAAATCTAATAGTTAGTAGAATTTAAAAGATTTACTTGACAACCAAGCACGTCGTAATATTTGCTCTCCATCAGTAACAATAATGACTTGGATAAAAAGTTCCAGCACATGGAATAATCGATAAGAAACTTATAAGATAACTTTTCATTTCTTTCCTGAGCATTGAAATAATACGTTATCAGCATAATTTTAGCAGCATAGACATAAAATCACCCATTGGTCTGGTAACAGAGTAAACTCATCACAAAATAACATAGAATAGTCAAGTAATATTTTAATGGAATTGTATTCTCTTAGACTTACGGTAAAAGGATTTTAAATGTACAATTGACCAAAATGGGAGCTTAAAGCATTTGTTCTAGAGGGCACAAAAAGGGAAAAACATGATAAAATAAAAAGGAGAACGAGAAAATTAAACATATATGACCATATAGCCATGCTACATGATAATTCCATTAACGTGATGGACAATATAACCATGCTATCTCTAACCTCCTACCAACTCCATTTAAGTTCATATAATGAACCTGATGTAAAAATTTTACTGTTATAGTGAGAGGTAAGACTACCTGAAGAATCACATAGCCATGTATCCTTACGAGGAAACTTAATATTAAAAGAAATTGTGCATTAATTTCTTCTCCTGATATTTGACAGAAAATGTTACTAGTCTTATTATGAGTGAAAATGGAAGAACGAACTCAAGGTTATAACTCAAGAATTATGAAATGACCTGAAGTTCTTGGCTTGAAACAGTATGAGGTAGAAGGTCACGTGATAACATCTCTCTCCACCACAGGGAAGGTAAGCCCTTTGTTGTAGTGTGAATCCCATAACAAGCTATATCAACACAACTCTATAAAGATGACAATCAAGAAGGACTAATAGTTGACAACTTCACATAAACTAAATCAATTATTTTCACAACCAAACACCCATTAATTAATAAATACAGCTGCAGAAATCAATGACAGCTAAATAGTTTCTCCTGGAGCAGGAAACTAACTTAATAGAAAGGGAAAAAAGGGTAATAACACTATTTCCAACTACACATTAGATCCCACTATTTTAGTTTACAGATAATTAAAAGCTTGCACAATTAAATATGAAGCACTATCATATTCTTTTGGGGTATAGCAGGAAAGTTAACACAGTCCATAGCAACGTTAAGCAAAAGCTATACAATCAAAGAATTAGCCAACAAATAGTTTGGATTACCTGGCAACAGAAAAGGTCCATGGGGTGATAGGATAATCTTCAGTAGCTCTATCTTCTAAAAACATAACCTCAATACCTCCAACACCACATTTATTCTTCATGTCAAGAACAAAATTACCATTTGATATTTCCTTCAATGTTCTCTCAATCACTACCCTGAACTTTTATTCCTCCTCTTTCCGCCAATACAAATACTTAGTTCCTTTCTCTACTAACAAAACTGAAACAACAATAACCTTCAAAGAAAAAATAAATAAATACCCAAAAACTATGAATGTTCGTGCTTCTGCTACCAAGAAAAGAACAACCAAACTTTTATGATTAACACAGAATTACTACTCGATTTTGCTAGAGAAAGAGAGAGCGAGAGAATGGAGAGTGATGTCATGACCGCGAATCAAAAAATAGTTTACTAATATTTTTTCGGAGGCCAAGAGAAGTTGAGCATCAGACTGAAAACCCAGAATCCCCGTTGACTCCCCACCATGGATTGTTATTGTATGAATTTCTTTTCGTTCCTATAGATTTTCAATTGGGTCAGAGAAATTATAGGTGAAATCTATGAAAAAATCCTTTGTGAAATCGTTGAAATTATCATTATCGCTAAGTGTATATACCACCGAAAAGGGATTTGAGTTTAAGATTAGAGCACACTTGATGGAGTCACATTTTCTGATAAGGACTTTTATGTTGCTATCAGATGGGTCACAATTTGTGATTTGAGCAGTTAGATTCGAGAGATTTGATAAGAGAGAAAATTGAGTGGGGAAAATTTCTAGAGAGAAACGAGCAAGGGGAAGAAGACATACACCAATTTGCGCCTTTTCTTTTCATTTAATAATAGGAGTGGAATTTTTATATACGTTTTATTAGTGTTAGCGGCCACTGATTCGCCACATAAAGACCTTCAGAGGCGACCGTATAAAAGTCGCTACAAAACTTTGAAGCCATAATTTTGGTCTTAGCGGGAATGAAAAATTCAATGTTTAGCTGAACGTATTAGAAGCGACCTGAGAAAATTCGCCACTAAATGTTTACCTTTTGCAGCGACCATTATAGTCGCCACAAAAAGTCTAACTTTTGTTGCAACAAATCAACTCGCCACTAAATATTACCACAATAAGTCTGATTTCTTGTAGTGAGTTCATCAGTACAATCAGATATTGCATCTGTTAGGCAAGTCTAGTGTCACTCCTACAAGCCAAGGTGATCAACCAAGTAATGCTATGTCTGCAGGTATAATCTCACCATCTATAGTTACTGAAGCTGAGATTAAGTGGATAGTTGATACATGGGCTTCTAATCACATGGTAAAGAGTCTTAAAGTTCTAATAGAATCTAAGACTGTTGGTGAATCTAGTATTGAAAAAGTACACTTACCTATAGGAAGAATAACAAGTGTAAGGCATACAAGGACAACATATTACCAATGTGTTACACATACCAAAGTTCAAATACAACCTCTTGTCTGTTTCAAAACTAACAAAGGAGCTTAGGTGCTTAGCTTTGTTCTATCTTGACTTATGCCTTTTCCAGGACCTCTTCAATGGGAAGGTAAAGGGGATTGGTAAAGAGGAGGAAGGTCTCAACATCTACATATCAGACAACAAAGAACAAGCAAGTGGAAGAGAGAATAACAAGTCAGACGTTGCATGATCCTTTGTAAATACAATAAAGGATGATAGATCAAATGTGTCTCTGTGGCATAGGAGGTTAGGTCATGTGCCAATTGATTCTGAGAAAGCTAAGTTATTTTCAACATTTAAAGTGTAATGTCTGTCCTCTTGCTAAGCAAACAAGACTTCCATTTCCTCTTAGTACTTCTGTTGCTACCGCTTGTTTTTATTTACTTCATGCTGATGTTTGGGGTCCCTATAGGATACCTACTCATGATGGAAAAAAATATTTTCTCACACTAGTGGATGATACTCCAGGTTTACCTGGATTTTCTTGTTGTCTTCTAAAGCTGAAGTAATTGTTGTTCTTAGACAGGTCTTCATTATGATTAAAAATGTCTATTCTTGCACTTTAAAATATCTGAGAACAGATAATGGTTGTAAGTTTTTCAACTCTCAGATAATGTCTGTACTCCACAGCAAAATGGAGTAGCTGAAAGAAGGAATAGACACATACTTAATTTTGCCAGGGTACTGAGGTTTCAAGTAAGTGTTCCATTGAGGTTTTGGGGGGGGAATGTGTATCAACAACACTCTGTATAATTAACAGACTACCAACACAGGTGCTGCAAGGAAAGAGTCCCTTTGAACTGCTAATTGGTCACTCTCCTTCCTTGAACCACATGAGGACTTTTGGTTGCTTAGGTTATGTGACTGATGTAAAAATGGTGATAAATTTTCACCTAGAGCCTCACCATCGGTTTTCCTTGGTTACTCTATGACTCAAAAAGGGTACATGATGTACAATATCCATACCAAGGAGTTCTTAATAAGTAGAGATATTTTGTTCAAGAAAAATGTCTTCCCTTTCCATTATCCAGCTCCTTTACCTCCTTTGTTTCCTGCAATTGACATACTTCAAGTGTCATTGCCTACTGTTACCTCTATACCTCCTCCTAAACCTTCTTCTATATCCTCACCTCCTCCTACTACATCTATTACTTCTGCTTCTCCAACTCATCGCAACCTAGACTAAACTACTCAAGCAACTGCTGAGATTGAGTCAGAATTAGTAGCTGAGCCTACTCATGATCAGTCTACGAATCAGCCCTCTACTGCTGATAATCATATGGAGGAATCCTCACCTCCTAGAAGATTTGGGAGACCTAGTAAACCTCATATCTGGTTGAAATATTATATCACCAAACCTCAAGGCAAAGCTAACTACTCCTATCCTCTTTCAGCACATGTTAGCTATGAGAATGTGTCTGATTCCTATTCTAAAGTTGTGTAGCCACAGTCTTATGCTGAAGCTTACAAGGATCCCAAATGGATTGCAGCTATGAAAGCTGGAATCTCAACTTTAGATGACAATCATACCTGGTCTATAGTAGAATTACCTACTGGAAAGGTTCCCATTGGATGCAAATGGGTGTTCAAGGTAAAGTACACAACCTCAGGTGAGGTGAAAGATACAAAGCCAGGTTGGTGGCTGAAGGTTACAGTAAAAAATAAGGGCATGATTACACAGAAACCTTCTCACTTGTAGTCAAAATGGTGACTGTCAGGTCAGTGATTTATCTCGCCCCGACCTGGGGAGCCCGACCGGCGCTCAACCGAGATACCTCGGTCAAGAAAGCCTACTTGATGCCTTCTTCCCAACCTTACTCATGAACCATGTAAGAATCAGTAATAAGAGATAGATATGAGAAGATTAAAGAGTTCCACATTCTTTTTCCATTACTCAAAAGAGATTCATTTTACAGTTTCCATAATATCACAAGTTCATAATTACGAGAGAAAACATGTTTGCCAAAATACCAACACTTCTAATTCATTACCCAACATTGAACACCACCCACAACATGTCTACGGAGCCTCTAAGTATAACATAAGAGTAATATAGAAGTGCCGGCGACAAAGCCCCGGCTATACCTCAAAATACTATGTACCAAGTCAAGTGACATAAGGCCCGGAACAGAATAGGGCTCATCAAAACCTACTGAGTAGAGGGTAATTGCTAACGAGGATCAGAGTTGCCTGTTGACGAACCACCTACATCCATTAAAGATGCAGCGCCCCCGACAAAAGGAACGTTAGTACATACGGAATAGTACTAGTATGTAAGGCTAAACACTCTCTCAAAGAATTGAGTAACAGTACAAGGAGAAACAACATAAGATCAATGAGAGCCTCAAACGATATAAAAGCATCAAGTTAAGAAGAAGATAACTTTTTTCCAAGTAAATATCATTATTTTTAAGTTGGGAGATCTTTAGCACCGATATACCACCGTGTCTTTAGCACGGAGTCCCATCACGGCCCGATCGGCTAAGCCATCTCACCCAAAGACATCCAATCACAATACCGTTGTACTTTTAGAACAGAGTCCGATCTCAGCCCAATTGGCTAAGTCGTCTCACCCCCAAGATATACCACCACAACACCACTATGTGTGCAGTATGGCGTCAGATTTTGACCCGATCGGTTAGGTCGTCTCCCCACATGTGCTGTGTAAGTCGAGATCCAATCCAAGGTTAGCTATAATCTCATCCCAATCAAGGAAAAAAATCTCAACACATCAATCTCATCCCATTTAAGGGGAAACAATCTCAACACATCAGTACGAGGATTTACCCCTCATCACATCGACTTTATTAGGAACACTCAGAATATGGGAATTAGGAACCTGGGTCAACCATACTTGAAACTTATGAAAACATCATGGAATTTGATTCTAAGAGAGAAGTTTAGCCAATATACCTTTCTTGAGCTTTCCTTAGGTTATTACAACGCCCCAACACTTCTAGCAATATCAATCTATAGGAGATAGCGAAAATCGGATAATAATTAGAAGTATTCTCATGATATAACTCTCTTGGGAATTTTGTCAAACACCTATTATGCAAAATCGACTACAAAGCTTTATAATGGTAATCTCTTCCTCCCTCAACCAATTTCAACAAGAAACTACCTAAAATAGTTCAACAACCCCACATACTATCATATATTGGCACATGCATGGCCTATCGCCAACTCCACAACATACTTAAATCCATAACCTCTTGCATGAAAGCTTAGGAGAAGGACTTACTCGGACATATGACCTAGTGAGTGATTCCCCAGAATCTTCAAGATTGGGGCAAGGATTGATGATTAGAATGGCTAGGTCTTTTCCCCCCTCTCTCTAAGGCACTCACTTCTCTCTAAAACATCTAATTTTTTCCTTCAAAATGGGCCTCAAAGGCTTTTAATCAAAATGGGGTCGGGTTATAAAAATAGAAAATGGACCCTCTAAACTCAACTTTGCAGTCATAGAACAGATATGCAGCCCACAAAATGGACCGCAAAAATGATCCCAAAAATTGGACAGGTCTGGACAGGTCTACGGCCAGTCTATGGTCTGCAGACCAATTATGCTACCGCGAAATAGACCGCAGAATCCCCCTCCAAAATTTTTCATGCCAAATCTGCGACGGAAGTGTGGACCGTAAAACATGTATGTGATCGGTTAATGGACCGCAAAATAACCTTCAAAATTCAACTATTTTTCTGCTCAACTCTGCAATGGTTATGCAGCCCGCGGAATGGTTCTGCAGTCGTGAAATGACCGCAGAATTGCCTTCTTCTTCCAAAACTTTCTGTCAACTCCTTAGTAAAAATTATCTACAACCTTCGAACACATTAGCCTACCTCGGTACCACATAACCTTAAATTCCTTGGCGAAATTTTATGGGTCCTTACATGATTGCAGTTGCAGCAGCCAAGTATTGGCCTCTCTTTCAAATAGATGTCCATAATGTATTTTTGCATGGGGAACTTCTAGAGGAGGTGTACATGGATGTACCTCAAGGGTTTGCAAGCCAGGGAGCGTCTCACAAGGTTTGCAAACTTCACAGATTACTGTATGGCCTGAAGCAGGCACCCAGGCAATGGAACAGGAAACTGACTGATGCCCTGATGTAGCTGGGCTTCATTCAAAGTCATTTTTATTACTCCCAATTTACAAAGAAGATCAAAGCTGAGCTTGTTGTTGCGTTAGTTTATGTAGATGATCTGATCATCAATGGGAGCAGCTAGAGGTGTTCATCGGTCGGTACAGTACGATATTTAGACATTTCAGTTCGATATTTTCGGTATTCGGTTTCTTAAAATGTTATACCAATACCATACCTAATTAAATTCGGTATGGTTCAGTTTTTATCTGTTCGATTTCGGTTTATTCGGTTTGGTAACTTCATTTTATTCGGTTTGAATACTAACTAGTGCATAAAGTCATAGACTGTTATATTCATAATTAAGGTACTCAAAAGTACAAAACTAAAAATGTTTGTTGAAAAATTTTTTGTCCAAAACGAGCAAATATCAACCTAGAGAAAGAAAACTATACATCAAATAAATTTGATCATTAGAAATGTTTTGTTACTTAGAGTTAATTGATGAACTTAGAGAATAAAAGAAAGTAAACTTTTAAGTTTTTTTTATGTTTATGTTATAATTAATAATATGTGTATTGTGGAATATAATATATATTTCGGTACGATATCGGTATTTCGGTATTTCATTATAAAATACTATCAAATACCATACCTAATATTATTTTTTTTAAAACTTAAACCAAATATCATACCGAATACCAAAATATCGAATATCAAATACCAAAATTTTCGGTTTCGGTACGGTAATTCGGTATTTGCCAAATTATGCATAGTCCTAGGAGCAGCCTAGATCTGATTACTCAGACTAGAAATGATGTGGAACTTAGGTTCAAAATGAAGGATCTAGGAAGAACTTAAGTTCTTTCTAGGAATAGAATTTGCAAGATCCAGAAGTGGAATTGTTACGAGTCAAAGAAAATATGCTCTGAAGTTGAAATCTGAAATGGGACTTGCAGGTGCTAAACCTACTAGAACACCTCTAGACAAACTTGAAGCTTACTTCAGTTGAGTATGACACTGATGTAGGTCCACCTAAGTGTGAAGACAAGATGTTTGATGATATAGATTTATATCAAACACTTGTAGGAAGGCTATTATATCTTACAATGACCAGAGTAGATATAGCATTTGTAGTACAAGTACTAAGTCAATTTATGCATAAGCCTAAGAAGTCTCATTAGGAAGCTGCCTTGAGGGTAGTGAAGTATATCAAAACTTCTCCAGGTCATGGTTTATTGATGCCTTCAGAAGGATCAGATAAGCTTGAAGCCTACTGTGACTCAGATTGGGGAAGGAGTTTACAGACCAGAAAATCAGTGACAGGTTACCTAGTGAAGTTTGGTAATGCCTTGATTGATCTCATGAAAATCTAAACAAGACACAGTTGCAAGGAGTTTTGCTGAACCGGCCTGAATTCAGAAGTATGGCCTCTACAGTTGCTGAGATAACATGGCTTACATGACTTTTCAAAGAATTAGGGGTTGGTGTAAACTTGCCAGCTGATCTCTTCTGTGACAGCAAAGCTGCTATCCAAATTGCAGCTAATCCAATCTTTTATGAAAGGACCAAACACATAAACATTGATTGCCATTTTGTACGAGAAAAAATCATACAAGGTGCTATTAAAACTCACCATATTCCTACAAAAGAGCAGCATGTTGATCTTCTCACCAAGAGCTTAGGAAGACTGTAACATGATCACTTGATGTTCAAGCTGGGATTGAAGGATATCTTCAAACCATCAACTTAAGGGAGGGTGTTAAGTAGGTAGTTAGTGTTAGTTAGTTAGTTAGCCAGCTGTCCAATCATGTAGTGACAGTTGTAAGTTAAATAGTTAGTAGTCGGTAAGATTTGTATATAACAGAGTATGTACTCCTCTTTTTAGTTAACTGAAAATCAATGGAACAGTAGAATTCCATTTCCTTTTCTCTTGAGCTTCTCTGCAACAATGGTGATCTCAACCACTTAATAGTTGGCAACTCCATAATATATACAACAACCGTAATAAGCTGAATAACTTGGTCTCAACGCAAATTAGTTGGAAATAGATTATATAAATCCTCATTATTCATGTCTCTTCATTTAATCGCGTCTCAACCTAATATTTAAATCTAAATAGTTAACATACCAAAATGACTTAGCCATAGTTTCAACTAATGATATTACATATATAGATCTATTTCTTCTTTGTGTTTTATTTTTTATTAAACTGCATGAATTCCGAAAGATTGTTTGTCATTTGAGGTAACTTTTTCTTTTTATATAGTGTATCTCATTCTTTTTAAAACGTCCAATCACTATGATTTCGCATTAATGAATCAACGCATGTGTATAATTTCTGCATTTCAGACAAAGGTTTAATATTTTCTTTTTTAGCAGAAGTCTAGATCCATCTTGGAAAAAATAATAGTACTATAAAACAGAAGTCTAGCCATGCAAATTAACAAGATATTGTTATGTAAGCAGATTTTTTGAACATCGTTCGTGGAATTGTGACAAAAGATTCCAAAAGGATAATTTTTAAAATATATAAAGAGAAAGCAAAAGGAAGCAAATGGGACAAGAGAAGTTTGTGCGTTGGTTGTTCCCTTCGTCTATTTTTCAACTACACAAATCTAATATGGCTGAGTTAATTTTATTCAACATTTACAAACGGGAGACAAATTGGATTATTATGAAAAAGTGAGAAAGATATAGAATAAAATCAATTTCTTTTTATCTCACACTAATTAATGAAGATTTAATTCCTAGTCACTTTTGTCTGGCACATGGTTTGCACATCACTTAGCTTTCCTAAGTTTTGATAAATACTCAATTAGGTTTGTCTTAATAAATAAATATTTTTTGAAATAAAACTCCAATTCTGGGCTTAAGAAACTCTTCTCTAATTTTTATGGAGATTAAGCAATATAATGTTATGGTAAAGAATATTTTGTACTGATAAGTCACTCAAAAGGTATCTAAAAATAAACTTTTTTAAAATATGATTTTTATACTTTCAAAATAAGATAAATTACGTGCTAAAATAAATTAAAGCAAACTATATATATATATATA
>AWOL01S0021585.1:4749-16678 GCA_000715115.1 Nicotiana otophora | reverse complement strand
GTCCATGCAGCACGTGAGTTGTCCGTGCAGTTTATAGCGCTTGGGCTGTAGGAGCCCCTCCGGAGTCTGTATACCTCCAGTGAGCGCGGGTACCCATTGAGAGTGAATGATGAGGGCTGGGAGCCCAGGGAGTGATGAGGGTTGGGAGTCCAGTGAGTGATTGTTGTCCTAAGGGGTTGTACTTGATTTTCATTTATTGTTGCACTTAGTTGCTATGTGTCATTTTTGTGAAATCTCTGAAAGATTGTTTATATACGGATTACATGAAATAAAAATTGATTTGACATTTAACTGCCAGATTTGATAGCATGTCTATTCTTTGCTGGAATTATTGGAAATGAACAATAACTATGTAGCTCGTTACTATCTTCAGTTCCTTATTTATTATTATTACTTGTTGAGTTGGTTGTACTCATACTACACCCTACACTTTGTGTGCAGATCCAGGTGTTCCCGGACATAACGGGTGTTGATCCTTTCACGCGGTTGATTTTCAAGAGATTTTGAGGTAGCTGCCGTGTTCTGCACACCTTGTCTCTCCTTCTCTATCTCTTTGTTTACTGTATTTGGTCTCAGACTATTATAGACTATATTTTCCAGACTTGTATTCATATTAGATACCCATGTACTCAGTGACACCATGTTTTGAAGAGTGTTTGTATTGTATTTAAATATTATATTTTCAATCTTAAAGAGGACAAGGTGGGTTGCTCTGATGGTAAGCACCCTCCACTTCCAACCAAGAGGTTGTGAGTTCGAGTCACCCCAAGAGCAAGGTGGGGAGTTCTTGGAGGGAAGGATGCCGAGGGTCATTTGGAAACAGACTCTCTACCCCAGGGTAGGGGTAAGGTCTGCGTACACACTACCCTCCCCAAACCCCACTAGTGGGATTATACTGGGTTGTTGTTGTTGTTATTTTCACTCTTAAAGAGAAGTTTTGGTTTATTGAGATTATCGGCTTTCCTAGTATCAAGATAGGCACCATCATGACAGGTTGAGATTTGGGGTCGTGACACAGTGACTGAGTATAAGACAACATTTAGCAGTCAATTCAACAAGTATACGATCGCTGCGGGTCCCAACAACGATATCATATGGCCTAAGCATGGATTCTAACATGAAAGGCAATCAATTGCTCAAAGATAAGGAAGAATAAGTAATAACAATGGTTGTTCTACTTTACAGTCTCACGGGACGGACCAGGTCACAATCCCTCGCGGTGCACGCTCACACGCCCGTCACCTAGCATGTGCGTCACCTCCAAATACTCACATCATACCAATTCTTGGGGTTTCATACCCAAAAAATAGATTTAAGACTGTTACCTCAAACCGAGCAAATCTCTACTCCGAAATGCCTTTGCCTCTCAAATCTGTCTCCAAACGTACCGAATCTAGCCACAAGTAGAACAATACAATCAATATAGGCTAAAGGGATCAATTCCACAAGAAAAGTACTAAATTATAGCCAAAAATCCAAAATTGGCCCGAACCCAGCTCTCGGGCACACGTCTCGAAATCCGACAAAAGTCACAAAACCCGAAAGTCCATTCACTCACGAGTCTAACCATACCAAATTTATCAAAATCCGACCTCATTTAGTCACTCCCCAAAATCCACTCTCCAACTCTCAATCCCTAAATCCCCCAAATTTCTAGTTCAAATCCCTAATTAGATGATGAATAAAGCCATGGATTCACAAAATTTATACCATTATGGGTTAGAATCACTTACCCCAACGTTGCTCCTTCAAAAACTTCGAAAAATCGCTTCTCTCCCGAATTACTCAAGTCCAAAATTGGAAAATGAAAGACAAAATCTCGAGCTGGTGTTTTTTGCCCAGCAAAACCGCACCTGCGGTCCTAGTTCCGCACCTGCGGAACCGCATCTGCAAAAAGGGATCTGCTTCTGCGGAAATTCATTAAAAGACATACTCCGCTCCTGCGATCACCTGACCGCATATGCGGCCATCGCAAATGCGGGGCCCAAGCCGCACCTGCGATCTAATTACGCATATGCGCCTCTCAAACCGCTTCAGCGATGACCGCAGATGTGGGATTTCCATCGCACCCGCGGTCTGAGCTCAGGCCTTCCTTAGCCGCACCTGAGGCTCTTCCTTCACTCATGCGGCCTCGCACCTGCGGTTCCCATTCCGAAGGTGCAGAAACACCAGCAGCAGCAGCTTCAACTGCATTGTTTTCCAACTTCAAACGATCTGTTAACCACCCGAAATTACCCCGAGGCTCTCAGGACCTCAACCAAACATACCAACAGGTCATATAACCCTATACGAACTTAGTCGAACCTTCGAATCACTCAAAACAACATCAAAACACCAATTACACCCGTATTCAAGCCTAAAGAACTTCTAAACTTTCAAATTCTACAAACGACGCCGAAACCTCCCAAAACACGTTTGATTGACCTCCAATTTTGAACACAAGTCATATTCAATATTACGAACCTATTCCAACTTCCGAAATTGAAATCCGACCCCGATATCAAAAAGTCACCCCCCCCCCCCCCGGTCAAACTTCCCAAAGTTTGACTTTCGCCATTTCAAGCCTAAATTAGCTACAAACCTCAAATTCACAGTTCGGACACGCTCCTAAGTCCAAAATCACCCAAGTGAGCTAACGGAACCGACATAACTCCATTTCGGAGTCGTCTTCACACACTTTCGACTACGGTCAAAATCCTGAGACTTAAGCTTCCATTTTAGAGACTAAGTGTCCCAAAACACTTCGAAATCAAAAATAAGATCTCCCGACAAGTCACATAAGCAGAGACAGATACGGGAAAAACAGTAAATAGGGGATCGGGGCTAATACACTCAAATCGACCGGCCAGGTCGTTACATCCTCCCCCTCTTAAAATAATCGTTCGTCCTCGAACGAGCATAGAGACATACCTAAAATGGTGAAAAGATGAGGATAACGGCTGCGCATAACATGCTTAGTCTCCCAAGTAGCCTCCTCGACTGTCTGACCTCACCACTACACCTTCACTGAAGCTATATCCTTTAACCTCAACTTCCGAACTTGCCGCTCCAAAATGACCACCGGCTCCACATCATAATTCATATCACCATCCAACTGAACCCTGCTGAAATCCAAAACATGGGACGGATCGCCGATTTATTTCCGGAGCATAAAAACATGAAATACTGGATGCACACTCGACAAGATAGGTGGCAAGGCAAGCTTTTAAGCCACTTCTCCGATCCTCTGAAGTACCTCAAAAGGCCCAATGAACCGAGGGCTCAACTTGCCCCTCTTCTCAAACCTCATAACACCCTTCATGGGTGATACCTTCAGAAGAACTTTCTCCCGCACCATGAAAGACACATCACAGACCTTCCTGTGAGTATAGCTCTTATGCCTAGACTGCGCCGTGCGAAGTCGCTCATGATACAATTTCACCTTGTCTAATGCATCCTGGACCAAGTCTGTACCCAAGAGCCTAGCCTCACCCGGCTCAATCCATCCCACCAGAGATCTACACCGCTTCCCATATAAAGCCTCATACAGAGCCATATGAATGCTTGACTGATAACTGTTATTATATGCAAACTCCGCGAGTGGAAGAAACTGGTCCCATGAACCCCCAAAATCAATGACACAAGCGCGTAACATGTCCTCCAATATCTGGATAGTGCGCTCAGACTGTCCGTCCGTCTGAGGGTGAAAGGTTCTGCTCAACTCAACCTGAGTACCCAACTCTCGGCCCTCTAAAACTGCGATGTAAACTGTGTACCTCTATCTGAAATGATGGAAACTGGGACATCATGAAGGCGAACAATCTCACGGATGTAAATCTCAGCCAACCGCTCTGAAGAATAAGTAGTACCAACTAGAATGAAGTACGCGGACTTGGTCAGCCGATCCACAATCACCCAAATAGCATCGAACTTCCTCGAAGTCTGTGGGAGCCCAACTACGAAATCCATGGTGATCCGCTCCCACTTCCACTCTAGGATCTCTAACCTATGAATCAAGCTACCCGGTCTCTGATGCTCATACTTAACCTGCTAACAGTTGAGACACTGAGCCACAAACCCAACTATATCCTTCTTCATCCTCTTCCACCAATAGTGTTGTCTCAAATCCTGGTACATCTTCGCGGCACCCGGATGAATGGAATACTGCGAGCGGTGGGCCTCCTCAAGAATCAACTCCCGAAGCCCATCCACATTGGACACACATATCCAGACCTGCATTCTCAACACGCCATCACCACTAATAGTCACATCTCTAGCATCATCTCACCGAAACTTGTCTTGGAGGACGAGTAGATATGGGTCATTATACTGACGCTCCCTGATACGATCATAAAGAGAAGACCCAGAGACCACACAAGCCAATACCCGACTCGGCTCCGAAATGTCCATTCTGACAAGCTGGCTAGATAAGGCCTGAACATCCAATGCCAAGGATCTCTCTGTTGCTAGAAGATACGCTAAACTCCCCAAACTCTCCGCCCGACGAGTCAAGGCATCGGCCACTATATTGGCCTTCCCGTGATGGTATATAATGGTGATATTATAGTCCTTGAGAAGCTCCAACCACCTCCGTTGACGCAAGTTAAGATCCTTCTGTTTGAACAGATGCTGCAAACTCTGATGATCAGTGTAAATCTCACAATGGACCCCATACAAGTAGTACCGACAAATCTTCAAGGTGTGAACAATAGCTGCAAACTCAAGATCATGGACATGATAGTTCTTCTCATGGGTCTTCAACTGGCGCGAAGCATAAGCAATCACTCTACCCTCCTGCATCAGAACACTCCCAATACCAATCTGCGAGGCATCACAATACACTGTGTAAGAACCAGAAGCTGATGGTAGAACTAGAATTGGAGCCGTGGTCAAAGCAATCTTGAGCTTCTGAAAGCTCTCCTTGCACTCATCCGACCACCTGAATGGAGCACCCTTTTGGGTTAATTTGGTTAAGGTCGATGCAACAGATGAAAAAACCTCCACAAAATGACGGTAATAACTCGCCAAACCAAGAAAGATCCTAATCGACATGGTTGAGGACGGTCTGGGCCAACTCTGCACCGCCTCTATCTTCTTCGGATCCACCTGAATACTCTTATTGGACACCACGTGTCCCAAGAACACCACTAAACTGAGCCAAAACTCACACTTGGAGAATTTTTCATAAAGCTTCTCCTCCCTCAATTGTTGTAACACAATCCTCAGATGCTAGACATGCTCCTCCTGGCTATGAGAGTACACCAGGATATCATCAATGAATACAATGACGAACGAGTCTAAATACGGTTGAAACACATTGTTCATCAGACGCATGAAGGCTGCTGGGGCATTGGTCAGCCTTAAAGACATCACAATGAACTCATAATGGCCATATCGAGTCTTGAAAGTTGTCTTAAGAATATTCGAATCCCGAATCTTCAGCTAGTGATACCCGGACCTCAAATCAATCTTGGAGAACAACCTCTCCCCCTGAAGCTGGTCAAATAGATTATCAATAAGTGGCAAAGGATACTTATTCTTGACTGTGACCTTGTTCAACTGCCTGTAGTCAATGCACATCCTCATAGAACCATCTTTCTTCTTTACAAATAGAACCGGTGCACCCCAAGGTGACATGCTAGGCCGAATAAACCCTTTATCAAGGAGTTCCTGAAGCTGCTCCTTCAATGCCTTCAACTCAATCGGTGCCATACGGTACGGTGGAATAGAAATGGGCTGAGTGCCCGGCACCAAATCAATACCGAAATTAATATCCCTGACGGACAGCATGCCCGGCAGGTCTACAAGAAACACATCCGGGAAATCACACACCACAAGAACAGAATCAATAGCAGGGAACTCTGCACTAACATCCCTCACAAAATCCAAATAAGATAGATAACCGTTCTCAACCATCCGCTGAGCCTTCAAGTATAAAATCACTCTACTGGGAACATAGTCTATAAAACCGCTCCACTCAACTCTCGGCAACCCTGGCATTGCTAACGTCATGGTCTTAGCGTGACAATCTAAAACAGCATGACATGGAGACAACCAATCCATACCCAGTATCAAGTCAAAATCAACCATACTAAGCAACAAGAGATCCACTCTAGTCTCTAGACTCCCAATAGTCACCATACAGGACCGATATATACGGTCCACAATAATAGTATCGCCCATATGAGTAGATACATGAATAGATGAAACTACAGATTCACAGGGCATATCCAAAAAAAGAGCAAAATACGATGAAACATATAAATAAATGGAACCAGGGTCAAATAATACAGAGGCATCTCTGTGGAAAACTGAGACAATACCTGTAATCACAGCATCTGGTCTGGCAAGAAGAGCATAAAAACGGGCCTGGCCACCCCCTGATCGGCCTCCCCCTCTCGGGCGATCCCTAACTGACTGGGCTCCACCCCGAGCTGGCTGAGCAGGTGGTAAAGATACTGGTGTTGATGTCGTAGACTGGCTCATCTGCTGAGACGGACCTCCCGTAAGGCGGGGATAATGTCTCCTGATGTGGCCAAACTCTCCACACTCATAGAAACTCCACGGTGCTGGTGCTGGGGACTGAAGGGAGCCCCGAGCACCGAGATGACTGGTAGAAGGACCTGACATAGACGATCCCTGACCCTATAGAGTACAGGACGAACTCTAAGTTGGGAGGGCACTAAGAGATGAATAGCTCTGCTGATAGCTGTGTGAACCATGGCCAGATGATGCACTACGGAGGACTGAGCAAGCCATCTGAGCATGTCTGAAAGGACGACCCCTACCGTGGTGGACCTTCCCCAGAAGGAACACCGCTAAGTCTACCCTGTCCATGAGGCCTCTTGGCCTCCCTCTCAACCCTCTCCTGACTGCGAACCATCTCAATCTAACACGCAATGTCGACAACCTCATCAAAAGTAGCACCAGACACTCTCTCTCTGGTCATAAGAAATTGCAACTGAAAAGTGAGGCCATATATAAACCTATTGATCCTCTCCCTGTCTATGGGAACCAACCATATAGCATGACGGGCCAACTCCGATGCAATGACCCAATCGGTCATTTTAACTTTTAGAACCTTGTTCCCTAAAATAAAACTTCCTGTATGTCCTTGTAATGATTTATGACTTGCGGGGATGGTTGGTTCGGGATTTAGAAGTGTTTGGGGTGAAACCGGAACACTTGGTTCCTTAAGTTGCCTTAAAGTGCTAAGTTTGACTTCGGTCAATATTTTGACAAAATGACCCCGGAATAGAATTTTGATGATTCCAACAGCTCCGTATGGTGATTTCGGACTTAGGAGCGTGTTCAAAATTTTATTTGGAAGTCCGTAGTTAAATTAGGCTTGAAATGGCTAAAAATAAGAATTTAAGTTTAGAAGTTTGACCGATGAGTTGACTTTTTGATACCGGAGTCGGAATCCTATTCCAAAACAATCTATAGCTCCGTTATGTCATTTATGACTTGTGTGTAAAATTTGAGGTCAATCAGAGTTGATTTGATAAGCTCCGACATCGAATGTAGAAGTTGAAAACTCTTAGTTTCATTAAGCTTGAATTGGGGTATGATTCATGGTTTTAGCGTTGTGTGATGTGATTTAAAGGTTCGACTAAGTTCTTATGATGCTCTAGGACTTGTTGGTATATTTGGTTGAGGTCCCGAGGGCCTCGGGTGAGTTTCGGATGGTTAACGGATCAACAATTGGACTTAAACAATTGCTGAAATTTTTCTCTTATGCTGGAAATTCTGGGTTGAGATCGAGCCCAAGATTGAGGCCTAAAAATATCGAGCTCCCAAGATCGAGCTCCCAAAAATCGAGCTCCCAAGATCGAGCTCCCAAGATCGAGCTCCCATGATCGAGCTCCCAAGATCGAGCTCCCTGAGATCGAGCTCCCGAGATCGAGCTCCCAGAGATCGAGCTCCCGAGATCGAGCTCCCAGAGATCGAGCTCCCGAGATCGAGCTCCCGAGATCGAGCTCCCAGAGATCGAGCTCCCGAGATTGAGCTCCCTGAGATCGAGCTCCCGAGATTGAGCTCCCTGAGATCGAGCTCCCGAGATCGAGCTCCCCTGATCGAGTTCCTTGATCGAGCTGGACATAGCTGTAAGTTATAAAAACAGAGGGCATTCGTCTCATTCGCCATTTTTAACAAATTGGAGATTGAGCAGAAGCGATTTTTGATTGATTTTCAAGGAAAAGACAGTGGGGTAAGTGATTCTAACTTGGATTTGGTCTATTAACATAAATATATCATTGTTCTAATCATTTAATTAGTGTTTTGAGATTGAAATTTGGGAAATTTTAGAAATCTCATAGAAACGAATTTTCGAGATTTCAGTATCGATTCGGAGTCAGATTTGAGTAAAACTGGTATGGTTGGACTCAAAATTGAATGGGTCATCGGATTTCATAACTTTTGCCGAATTTCGAGACATGGGGCCCATGTATCTATGCTCTGGAAGTATCATGTCGACCTATCATATGTGTTAGACTTTAGCACAGTTCAGCTATATAATAGTTTGGGTTATGGAGAGGAGTCAATTGCCATTGTTGATAAACAGGTTCGCCAATTGAGATCCAAGAGGATTTCTACAGTAAAAGTCTAGTGGAGGGGCCAACCAGTCAAGGAAGCGACTTGGGAGGCCGGGGAAGACATGCAGAGCAGATATCCACACTTATTCAACACTCCAGGTACAATTCGAAACTCGTTCGAGGACGAACATTTGTTTAAGATGTGGATAAGTGTAATGACCCAATCGGTCATTTTAACTTTTAGAACCTCGTTCCCTAAAATAAAACTTTCCGTATGTTTTTGTAATGATTTATGACTTGCGGGGATGGTTGGTTCGGGATTTGGTAGTGTTTGGGGTGAACCCGGAACACTTGGTTCCTTAAATTGGCCTTAAAGTGCTAAGTTTGACTTCGGTCAACATTTTGAGAAAATGACCACGGAATAGAATTTTGATGATTTCAACAGCTCTGTATGGTGATTTTGGACTCAGGAGCGTGTTCGGAAGTTTTTTGGAAGTGCGTAGTTAAATTAAGCTTGAAATGGCTAAAAACAAGAATTTAAGTTTGGAAGTTTGACCGATGAGTTGACTTTTTGATACCAGAGTCGGAATCTAGTTTCGAAAATTTTCATAGCTCCGTTATGTCATTTATGACTTTTGTGTAAAATTTGAGGTCAATCGGAGTTGATTTGATAGGTTCCGACATCGAATGTAGAAGTTGAAAACTCTTAGTTTCATTAAAATTGAATTGGGGTATGATTCATGGTTTTAGCGTTGTTTGATGTGATTTAGAGGTTCGAATAAGTTCGTATGATGCTTTAGGACTTGTTGGTATATTTGGTTAAGGTCCCGAGGGCCTCGGGTGAGTTTCAGATAGTTAACGGATCAACAATTTGACTTAAACAGTTGCTAAAATATTCTCTTATGCTGGAAATTCTGGGTTGAGATCGAGCCCAATATTGAGGCCTAAAACAATCGAGCTCCCAAGATCGAGCTCCCAAGATCGAGCTCCCAAGATCGAGCTCCCAAGATCGAGCTCCCTGAGATCGAGCTCCCGAGATCGAGCTCTCGGAGATCGAGCTCCCTAAGATCGAGCTCCCGAGATCGATCTCCCTGAGATCGAGGTCCCGAGATCAAGCTCCCCTGATCGAGTTCCTTGATCGAGGTGGACAGAGCTGTAGGTTATAAAAACAGAGGGCATTCGTCCCATTCGCCATTTTTAACAAATTGGAGATTGAGCAGAGGCGATGTTTGATAGATTTTCAAGCAAAAGACAGTGGGGTAAGTGATTCTAACTTGGATTTGGTCTATAAAGATAAATATATCATTGTTCTCATCATTTAATTAGTGTTTTGAGATTGAAATTTGAGAAATTTTAGAAATCTCATAGAAACGAATTTTCGCGATTTCGGTATCGATTCGGAATCAGATTTGAGTGAACCTGGTATGGTTGGACTCATAATTGAATGGGTCGTCGGATTTCATAACTTTTGTCGGATTCCGAGATGTGGGCCCCACGGATGAATGTTTTAATTAATTTCGGGATTTTTATTGAAAATGTAGTATTTTCTTATAGAATTGATTCCTATAATATTTAGTGATTGTATCGAATTACTTTGGCTAGATTCGAGCCAGACAGAGTTGGATAATCGTGGAAAATGCCTTATAGTGGATTAAATTGGAGCAAGACGAGGTAAGTTTCTTGTCTAATTTTGTGAGTGAGAAATTACCTCATAGGTGATTAAAATTAAATAATTATTGCTAATTATGGGGTCTACGTACGCACGAGGTGACGAGAGTCCGTGCGTAGCTACTATTAATGTTAAAGTCCGGGTAGTTTAGGACTCAAAGCATGCATTACTTGTGTAAATTATATTCTTTGATTAATTAATATTAATTGATATATATGAATATATTGTGAATTGTTAGATAAAGATATTAAAGGATGAAAATCTCATAGGCTTGATTTTCTGTTTAAATCAATTAATTGTTAAAAGAAATTGTTCTCCTCCCGAATTTATCTTATAATAAATATACTCTGCTTCCGGAGGCACATAAAAATATATCATCCTTTCTTGTGGAGCGGGCTGAACGCCTCGGAGGATAGCTGCATCTATGGATCGCGCCGCACGTCCCTCGGTAGTGTACACGACACTTTGGATCGGGTCGTATGTCCTCGACAGAAATCGTTCTTAATAATAATAATTACATGATACTTTAATAATTTATTTCAGCTTATGAAGCTAATTAATAAATTAAAAAAATTGGAATTTAATGAATTATTATTCTTGCTTGTTAAGGAATTAATTGTTACTCCTGTAAATGAGATTTAATTGATAAATTGAAAATTATTTGAATTGAAGGAAATTAATTAATTTATTGAGAATGGATACATTTGAAGTAATTTGATTATTTCCGCTGATTAACTAATTTATTGTAAATTCTGTAAATCATGCTGATTTAAAAATCCTAGTTTTATTTCAGTTATTATTATTGACCCATAGTGAGTGTCAAAGTCGGCCATCTTGTCTCTACCACTTCGAGATTAGGCTTGATACTTACTGGGTACACGTTGTTTACGTACTCATACTACACTTGCTGCACTTTTTGTGCAGGATCTGAGACGGGTACTAGTGGAGGACCTATCATCACATACCCACGTCATCTCGAGGCATAGTGGTGAGCTGCCTTTCTAAGCTGTTCTGCAGCTACCAGTGTCTCTTATTATATTTACATTCTGTCTATTTCATTTCAGACAGTATTTAGATTTTGTATAATCTACTAGATGCCCATTCACTTGTGACACTGGGTCTTGGCACACACATTGGTAGAGTTTGGGTTTATATTTTCTTGGTTTTAAATTTTATCAATCTATGCTTAATTTATTAGTTGACTTGCCTAGCTATAGTATTGGGCGCCGTCACGACCTATAGGTGAAATTGGGTCGTGACAACATGGTATCAGAGCCCAGCCGAGTTCTTGCATGTGTAGTGGCCCAATCTTCACTATTTGAGCAGATCAAGGCTCGCCAGTATGATGACCCATACTTGATGGTTCTTCGTGAAACGGTACTACGAGGTAGTGCCAAGGAAGTTACTATTAGAGCGGATGGTGCTCTGCGACTCCAGGATCGCCTATGTGTTCCTAATGTGGATGGATTGAGGAAAAAGATCCTAGAAGAGGCAAACAGTACCCGATATTCTATTCATCCAGGTGCTACTAAGATGTATCGTGACTTGAGGCAACATTATTGGTGTTGACGAATAACAAAGGACACAGTTGAGTATGTATCTAGGTGTCTAAATTGCCAGCAAGTTAAATATGAGCACTAGAGGCCAGGTGGTCTACTTCAACAGATGACTATACCATAGTGGAAATGGAAACGAATTACTATGGACTTTGTTGTTGGGTTGCCGCGGACCTTGAGGAAGTTTGATG
>AWOL01S0021583.1:26813-56673 GCA_000715115.1 Nicotiana otophora | reverse complement strand
GTTCCGATCATAATATATCTATCAGTAGAGGCTTGTAGACATATCCTGTAGGTTAGTGCAGTATGTTGGGTTTGTAGGCCTGGTATGTATAATTTGGTGGTTTGTCAGCTGTAGTAGCTATGACGACCTTGTTGGCCTAGCTTTATATTGATGTTTAGTTAATGCTAGTTTCTATTCAGTTTTATATTTTGCTTCGCAAATTATTTTGCAAGGTGGCCCCATGGCCAAAGTATGACATTATATGTTCAGAGTCCCTTAGTCGCAATTTTGTACGCCAGGTTAGGTGAGGCACCGGGTGCTGGTCTCGCTCCTAGGTTCGGGGTGTGACAAAATGCCATCACAAAAACAACAATTATCAAGTTAAATCATGAGGCTTGCTTCTATGTAACATCAAATATAGCTCAATTAGGTCACAACGTGGTACAAATATGAGAAACATCACAACATATATCTTAACAATCTATTCAAGGAATTTCATTACCTAAGCACTACTCCGAGCATGGATAAACTCCCCGGTGGATGCACATGGGATCAGCCACGCACATGTGCACCACCCATAGCACGTAGATATCACAAATAACTCAGGCAACTAGTGCCTCAACTATGTTTCTGTAAGATACTTAGCTCAATCAAGCAAAATCATTCCTGTAACAAGCTCATCCTGCGTGAATCAACCTCCGGATGACACGAATCTAGCCAAATTAACTTAATATAATCAATAAAAGATATAGGAATTAATTCCACATAATAAAGCTAAGATCTTAACCAAAATAAAAAAGTCAACCTAAAACGTCAACCCCAGGCTCGTGCCTCGGAACCCGAACAAACTCACAAATTCCAAATACCCATTCGATTAAGAGTCCAACCATACCAAATTCATCAAATTCCAATCTCAAATAACATAGTCCATAAACCCCCAAATCCCAACTTAAATTCATGAATATTAGGTGTATTAATCAATGGGAAATCAATATCTATCATCAAAAGTGATTAAATTTCAATTAGCTCTTCAATTAGGAAAAGCACTCTAGAGATCACCTTGGACCGAGCTCCGCAAAAACAAAACTGAGAAAAACACTCAAACCCTCGATATTACAGAGCCTACCAGCAAAATTGCATCTATGATCCATAACAACACACCTACGATATCGTATTTGCTTCCAAAATCACACACATGTGAACTCCACTTATATCCAGACCTACCGCTTCTGCGGACATACTCCCAAACCGGTGGAGCCATTCCGCATCTACGGTCCATGCTGCTTCATCCAAACTCCGCTTCTGTGGACCCCTCCCCGTAGAAGTGCATCCGCTTCTATGAAATTCTATGAACCTCCCATGGCAAAGCAAACCCTGCAGCTGTGCAACAAAAGTTGAACCTATGTCTCTTCATCTACGGCCAATCCCACTGCAGGCTGAGCTCTATCTAAAACACCCCCGAGGCCCCTGGGAACCCGTCCAAACGTACAAATCAATCCTAAAACATAACAAGCCTAATGAAATAAAAGAACATCAAAACTTCAAATCACACCGCAATTTAAGCCTAATGAACTAATAGACTTTCATCTTTTAAAACGCATGCCAAACCATGTCAAATCAACTCTGAAGTACGGTACAGTTCAGCTAGGATCATAGGAATGATGGTGTAGGTTTGCCCCTTGATGCTTTCCATTAAAGTTCTTGCAACAATAGCTAAACGAGTGTGAATCCTTCCCCCTTTCATTGGAAATATCAACAAACCCAAGAAGCGAATGATGAATACATAAACTCGACGGTGCGTCCAACCTAAGGAGGTAATGGCAATTTCCTCATGATGAAGACGATACGACTTACTATGCCGATAACGCTCATCAAGAAACCCAAAAAGGATGTAGGATTTCTTTAAGCAAAGTAATTATTCATTTTTCTTAAAGCACAACATCTTTAGAATACCGCGAGGGGTGCAATGCTATGGTACTAGTAAACCCGGACTATCCCATGGCAGTTTAGCAAAACCTCCTATTCCTTCTAAGAGTGGAGTTATATCTATGTCGCCAAATTGGAAGACTGCTCTTTTCTCATCCCAGAACATGGTAGCAGCCTCAATCAATGCTCTATTCGGTTGGATATTAAGAAACGAAAGCAAGTCACCAAGTACTCTTCTCACATGATTCTTGTCGCAAGGTGCAAGGTATTTCCACCAGTCAAGTAGCAGAGGTGGGATGTTTTGGACCATGCCGAACCTAGGGACTTCGTGCTTTATTTTTTGCAAACAAATAAAGTTAGCCCTTTTCCCCTCAAGATACGACCACTTACATAATAATGATAAACATATTGGCACTTTTATCCAAGTAATTAACATAACATGGTAGTGTCCATTGGGATTGTAGAAATCCCGTCGGACTTTGGACAAGGCTTATCTTAGCGCGCTATTATGTTAACAATGTTCTAACCCGTACTAGGTTTAACATGATGCATGTATGGAGTAAGGTTTCTAGAATGGCCTAGACTGGTACTCCCAAGTGGACAACTTGAGAAGAAAAGGCATGGGACCATCGATTGCACCGCTGATCGACTAGTCTACCGCAAATAAGCCTTTCCGATTTAAAAAAGGTAATTTTTGAAGAACGCAGACACTCATCAAGAGCTGCTATGTCGATAATTAACACGAGTGGAGTATGATGTGGAGCATGCTTTATGCAGAATTAACACGTTGTCAAGTATTTGCATGATAAATATGTAAAGGCAGTAAATATAATAGTAAGGTAAACATACGAAATATAGAAAGGAAAGACAGAAGGAAAGAGTCAGTTTAGTTCGTTGAATATATGCAAGAATGTAATAAAGCAGATATGGGAATATGGATGGGAGAGGCATGATATGGAAGTCTTAGACAGGATGAAATGAAGAGTGGTCATAGCAAATAAAGGTGAACGGGAAAGGGATGTGCATGTCATAACAAATTTAAACAAATAAAGGTGAACGAGGAAGGGATGTGCATGTCATAACAAATTTAAACAAATAAAGGTGAATAGGGGAAGGGATATGTATGTAATAGCAAATTTCAACAAATAAAGGTGAAGAAGGGGAGTGCATGTAATAAAGAAAGTAATCCACGTAAGTCAAGTTCATTATGATAAGAGCCTAAGTGTATCCCCAGCAGAGTCACCATGCTGTCGTGCCCCCTTTTTCTTCTTCGTGAAAGAGGGGAAATCTCATCTTGTTCCGCGTTCAATTCACTTTTGAATATTTCTGTATTGTTCCTGTACCACGTGCTACGGGCAACTCCATTTGCAATCACCAATGATCCCTTAGTGAGTATCCACCTTTGATTTGCAAAATAGTCATCGTATTTATCCTAGTCTAAAGCAATTCCCAAGATCAGGTTCATCCGCAAATCAAGTACATGCCGCACGTTCTTTAGAACCAATGTTCATCGGACATTTGTCTTGATACGAATGTCACTGATCCCCGCGATCTTTGAGTAACTCGTGTTACCTATTCTCATAGTTCCAACATTACATGTTGCATACCTGTAAAACAATTCTCTTACCAGTGTGGCATGGTAAGATGTTGTTGTATCAACCACCCATTCTGACTCTGGACCTGACAAGTGCATGCATTCCTCTTCCTCATTTATAAAGATGACAACATTATTATTATTTTGCACCATGGCAGTTGTGTTGTCATTATTCTTCTGGCCACTGCTTTCACCTTTTCCTTATTTGGATTTGGGCAATCTATTTTGAAGTGACCTGGATGATCACAATTGTAGAAACTTTTGGCTCTTGCTTTTGATTGTTTCTTAGACTTCCCACGAGCTCCGAATCTAACACAATTGCTCGAACTCCTTTGATAACTCCTACCTCTACCTTCTGTGATGTGAGCCTGTCCTTGATTTTCAAGCTTCTTGCTCATCTTCTCGTTGAGTAGAAGAGCCAACGTGACATCTTTCAAATCAATGGTAGTCTTACCATTCAAGATGGTTGTTGTATAATTATAGCACGAAGATGGTAACGAGTTCAATAGCAAGATGGCTTTATCTTCTTCCTCGATTTTCACTCCGGGGTTGGCGAGCTGTGTGATTAGTACGTTAAACACATTTAAATGTGACAAAGAATTAGTAACTTCACCCATGTGTAGGGCGTATAACTCCTTCTTCAGGTACAATTCATTTGTCAGCGTTTTGGACATGTATAGGCTTTCCAACCTTGTCCAAATGCCACGTTCGGTGTCTTCATCAATGATGTTATTTACCACATCATCTGATAAGTACAACCTGATTGCACTAGTAACCCTATCATCAAACTCTGCCCAATCGTCAGCTTTCATGGTATCAGGCCTTTTGGCATCAGCATCTAGTACTTTGTGTAATCCTTGTTGGATAAGCAGATCCCTCATCCTTCTTTTCTATATTGAGAAACTGTTATCTTTGTTGAATTTTTGCTACCTCGTGCTTTACTCTGGACATATTTGTTTTTACCGAGTATAGTACTACCGACAGTGAATAGTACTTCTATAAGCGAGCAGAACTTATGCTCTGATACCTGTTGTTGGGAATAAACCCTCTACAAAAATAAAAATTCATGGTAATAAAAGTGGAATAATAACGTAGCACCGAAATACGGTAATTTATAAGAATAAAAGAGTGACAACGACACTAAGATTTTTACGTGGAAAATCCTTTTGAATAAGGGAAAACCACAGCTCCAAGAGGAGAAACAGATATCACTATAGCAAGGAACTTTACACTTTGTAGGTTCGAGTAAAATACTCCAAAGACCACTACAACACACAAAAGAAATAACCCTCTTTTGATATTCCCACCTCACTACAATATCGCTCACTCTCTATTTTGCTAACATACTATTTTTTTATACCAGTCTGTGAAATCTCACTCTTTCTTTCTCTTTGTCAGTGTATAGAAATGAGAGCCGAAGCTCCCCTTTTATAGCCAAAGCCTCACTCTCCGAAGCCTACTATATTTGACAATTTGCACACATTTTTCCTTCTATTTCTTCAATGTTAACAATTCAACAAAGTTGGCTGCCAAATCAAAGAAACTCCGAGCCAAATATTTTCCTTAGGCACATGCGTATGACTTTGGCTTTTGAATTAGATGGACCCCATCAGAATTATCCATAGATTCATCAGAAGGATGTATACCATCATCCATTTGAAGCTTCTTTCCAAGAACCATCTTTCAGTTTGTTGGATAGTAATAATATTTCCAATATGGGAAGCCAAAATCAAATGGATTTTTCTAAAGAATATAGAAATATCGAGATATGGCTATTGGAGATGGATTCATATACTAGATATCATCATCAGTATGAAGGACATGTTCCGTTTATTGCTCAAGAATAGGTTTCTGTTGATGATTATGTTTATGATTTATCCAGTCTTTTGTGAGACTTAATTAGCTAATAAGTGTCGTGTCTGCATGATTATCTAGACTTCGTACGTACTATTCATATAACTACACATAGAAACTACTGTAAATGGTTGTACATAAATATGTTATACTTTCACATCTCTCTTTTTGCATTTTCTCTTCTAGATCTCAATGTAGAGAGAGATATCGATTGTTAATTTAATAATTATTAAGTGTAGAGTGATCAATATCAGTTGATGTATTATTATGCCGTGAATATTGTACGTATGTGCATAGCTTTTGATCATATATATGAGTGTCTATATATATAGTTTGAGCAGCAAGTTCTTAATTAGAAATATTTGAATTTTGATATATCCCAAACTCTGTATGGTAGTTTTATGACGTTGGTTTTGCCACATTAGGTCGGAGAAGTTATATTCAGTGTTTCAGGTCGGATCTCTTTTATGTGTAATCCAAATTTTATAGATAGTTCTTCTTATTCATTTTGAATTTAAGTTATATACATTATCACTATATCAACCATTTTTTCTCATCCTCATTTTTCTTCTTGGATCCTCGTTCTCTTGCTGTTTCCCCTTTATGATATAATGGTGTATTGTGTGGTCTAATGGAGGTTTTAACTTTAATGGCTTATAGTAAACTTAGGTTTTCTCTTCCATGGAATTATATATGGAGTTTTCTCCAATAATAATGCCCAAATATGACATTAATGTCGAATACGATACCTTTCTCATTTTTATTTAAGTAAATTGTAATTACCTATTTTAACCTTTAAAAGTTAGCAATTATAGTATCACCATTCATCTATTGATTATGTGATGGAGAGTCTTTTCCTTATAAAATAAAAAATCGATATGGGAATTTGGAGAAAGTAAATATTACCCCTTAGTTATTCTGATTTATGATATATGTTTTCTATTAAAAAATGAGAAACTTTACCTTGCAACATCATATAATATGTGACTACCTTCTTTCAATTTCCAGTGTCTTGCCTTTACGTCATTGGATTGATTTTCGCCTTAGAGATTTGAAGCCTTATTAAATTAATGTAACTTGTATTTACCCTAAAAACGGATAACAATTGAATTTATACGCGGTTTTAAGGATACATGATATAACTTGGCACAAATTAAGAGAATATATTAATATTGAATTTGACGATAAAAGAAATAAATACAAACAAAACGAATCGAATAGCCTTGGCCCTCGAATTCGATCACCTTTTGAATCAAGAGAAGTTTCAACTTGATATAAGAACATAGTAACAAGATAATAAAAGCTAGAAAAAGACAGTGTATTGCTTTATGTTGCGTAAAAGGCATGCCCCTATATAAATGATCATATCCCCTTTATATAGTAGGGGAGTCCTACTGTTGATACAGTTCTAAATGAAGTAAGAAATCTCCTAATTGGCTAATTAATCGGCTGATACGTGCCGTGATCTACACTCGATCGTGGATATTTCGCCTTTTGTTATCCGACTCAGCATGTTTCCCTCGATCTCGCCTGATCTCGACTTTGTTCGGTCCTGAGGTCTCGATCTTGGCGGTATAATTTCACATCTCAGTTCAATATGACTCGAGGTTGGATCATAATCTATCATAGGGCAGTCTTGATTAGTAAAGCAAGGGGCGAGCCCGGTTTTGGCCGTATACAGATAGTCCTCTTATTTCTTAGAGAGAAAATGACAAGAAATGGCATGAATTTCTGAATCTCGTGTCGATGGTCCATGACATAAGCGACAAACTCGACTATAATGCAAGCGACAAATGGATATCGAAACATCCCGTCGGTCAAGATATCGCGACATTAAATGCCTGCCAGTCGCTGGTCGGCCACTACCGGTTCTGAACCATCACCAGCAAGCTATAAGTATCCAATTGTTCTTTATTCAACTTTATGCTCAAATATCCTCCTATTCTAGTTTTGTCATCAAAAATCCCTTTGCTTTGCAACTCTTGCACCTAAATTTCTTAAACATTCATCAAACTGCATGCCATCTTAATTATCTTTCCTCATGTTCTTCAACGGCGAAAACTTCTAAGACCGTACTGCAAAAGGATGCTGCTTATTCATCACGACCCGTCGGTGGAGGGGGTGCGTCAGAGCCTCACCCTGAGGAATTCGTTCTGGCAGGGTGCCCCACTATTACCGATTTTAAGGTTAAAAAGACCTCCTCAGTACCGGGACGATGTGAGCCGATCTTGTGATACATATGCTCAATCACCGAGGATCTCCTTACCAAGGTTAAAGAGGACTGCAACTAGGTCAATTAGCATGTGGTGGTTCCTTCGCCCGAGGAATCGATTACTACCCACGTGGAGGGTTTTCTAAGTGTTTACATTGATCCCTTCACGTTGGGTCCCTTAGACCCTATTATCATTGCTTTTTGCAAGTTGTATGATGTGACTCTTGGGAAGATCCACCCCTCTTTCTAGAGAATGGTGATTCTTCTCCGACTTTTTGTAAGCAACATCGAGGGATGCTCCTTTACCCTCGACCAACTTATGCACCTCTACTGTCCCCGACTATATCGAGGGGGCTGACCAAGCTTGCTCGCCGGGCCACTAAGGCTCAGTTCTTGAGCATAGACGAAGCTCAGGACAAAGGTTGGATAGTCCAATCNCCCTTTACCCTTGACCACCTTATGCGCCTCTACTGTCCCCGACTATATCGAGGGGTGCTGACCAAGATTGCTCACCAGGCCAATAAGGTTCAGTTCTCGAGCATAGACAAAGCTCGGGACGAAGGTTGGATAGGCTACTTTTTTCGAGTAAAGACTTCGGACTTGATCCCTGCTGAAGACATGCCATTTCACGAGAAATGGAACATGAAACGTAAGTGGTGTTTCGCTTCGAAGGTTCAATCTCATTGTTTTCCTTCTCATCTCTTTCTTCATTGATGTTTTTGGTGTCGCAGATGGGGCCCAGATGCCAGACGCAGTTCCTGAACTTAAGTAATGGGTCGAGGGCCTTGTGTCACAGAGGCCATATTCCGAGCAAATTTTGAAGGAATTATCGAAAGGTCGATGGGAGGCCCACAATCATGGTAAGATCTTTTCCCAGATACATCTGATATCATTTCTTTTTATCATCGGTCCCTGATTTGTTATGTTTTTATTAACCAGGTTTACCAAAGGAAGTCGAGATGAGACCTCTATCAGCTGATGATGATATACACGCCAATCCTCCTGCTCCGAAACAGGTCAAAGTGAAGGGGAAAAGAAAAGCCCCAATTCCCTCTGACTCCTAAAAGAAAAGACCGAGGAAGTGGGTGGCGCATAAGCCCAAAATAATTGGTTCCCGAGAACTCTCATCAGACTCACTCAATCGGTTGAGGGACAAGTCTAAGGAAGAAAAAGATTCTGAGTTGGTGGCTCGAGTAAGATGCGGCCCCGAGATGCCTCGAGTCATGGAGGTCATAGTAGAGATAATGGTTGTAGTCCTCGAGAGGGTCCAGACCGATTTGAGCCGAGCCAGGGAGGTCGAAAAAGAAAGTGTGACCAGTATGTCCCGGTCAGAAGATAACGTACCCAAAGAGGTTCCTGGGGTGATTGACATTTCTGGGTTGCCCTCATTTACGGATTCCATGATTAACGAGGCTCAAGTGTTGAAGGGTAAACTTGTCAAAGGGGCTCAAGGAGCAACCTATCCTTTCAATAACTTTTTTGATAGCCTCGACTTTACAGCTTCAGAAGGTGCTACCGGTTTGGGCGACTTACCGGTGACAAATAAGGTACCGTCATCAGGCCCTACTAGGTCTTCATAGAGTCCCAAACTGGTGGATTGATTCCCTGCCCCACGTGTTAACCTCGACTACAGGCGATCGATAACGTTTTATGTCCCCGAGGATGCCCGTGTTTTCTCTACCACCATGGAGGTTGCTAGCTACCTTAGATGCTTAGTGACCGAGGAAGACCATGCCGTGATGAATGGGGTGGAGGCGCCTTGCCTATATAACAAGGACCAACTTGCTTTGAATCGGGTAAGTTCGAGGTTCACTTCATTATTTATTTTAAACTTGATGTTGTAAATAATTCTAACATCTCTCTTCTGGTTTGCAGGCTTCGGTGTTGCATCATGAGGCTTTCTTCAGAATCCGGGAAGAGTACGAGGCTGAGGTTCGGGAACTCACTGAGAAGGGGTATACTTACAAGCTTCTGAGTTAGAAGCTCCGGGCTGATTTAGAAACGGCTCAGAATGAGCATGTCGAGATGGCCGAGCAGGTATTTCAAGTGCTTCACGATAGTGGAGTTGAATTAGAGATAGTAACTAATGCTCTGATCCTGCAGGTTCGGCACAAGCTCGAACAGATCGGGCAGCGCAAGACACAAATAGATGTGAATTCAAGAAGAATATGGACATCTTAGCCTCGTAAAATGAAACTATCCAAGCACAAAAGGAGTCGGCCGAGACCCAGCTCCAAGCTGCAAAAGAGAAGGCCTTGGTGCAGGTCAAGAAACTCGAGGAGCTTCAATATCAATTGGACTTGGCTATTTTTGATAAGGAAAACTTAGCCAATGAACTCGAAGTGGCCAGATCTGAGTTGTCCATGGCCAACACCAAAGCTGATGCTAATGTGTCCCAGTTCAAGGTCGATGTCGAGGCCATCCAGGCGAAGGCCAAGAGTATGGTGTATCATGCAAGATGGCAGGCTCGAAGGGAAGCCCTCGAGGGAGTTCATTCTCAAGGCATCTATGTCCTGGCCGAAATCAAAAATGCTAAAGCAGAGGAAGCTAGGGCCCGGAAGTTCGCCGTTCCTAAGGAAGATTCTGAGAGCTTAAATGAGTCCAAAGACGGGCAAGATTCCGAGGATGGAGATTTTACCTCCGATGAAGACCAGGCCACTTAGGCCTTTATATTTTTTGCTTTCTTTTGCTTCTTTTTGAGGTCATTTTGACCATTGTAAGTTTTTGTACTAGGCCATTCTGGCCTTTCTAAAAAAGAATTATTATATATATAAGGCTTTCTTCCCCTTTCGGCTCTCAAATTTTTCATTTGCTTTATTACTTATATTCACAAAGATCGGAATGCCTTAGCACAAAATAACTTAGGTTGTGTCAGTCCGGACAAACCCTGCCTTTACATTATTTTGTTTTGAGGCATCTCAGGGGTTCATTGTTACCGGGAAATTTCTCCAGAAGTAAGTAACTCAAATTATAGTTTGCCAAGGGTAGCCTTTAGAACCGGTTCTGAAAATGTTTATTTTTTGAAGGCCTAGTTGTTTTTACGGATTTCGGACATCTTCGAGCCATGTTAACTTGGTTGTAGCCTTTTATTTCAGGAGCTTCCCATTGAGCTTGTTTATTCCCGAGTTATCCGGTCTTGCCCGACATAGCAGTCCCCGAATGGGGTGGCCGTGGACTTTAGAAATCGGGGAGTTTCCCAATAGGTCTTTTGCCCCCGAAGTCCAGTGACTTGGGCTGTTTGAGTTGGACGGCAGTGCCGGAGTGCGGGAGTGGTCGTTCGCATTCTGGTTATGTATTGCCTTCGGGCTCGTTATTTTCGGAAGTACGAAGATCTTTAGGGGATATAAAGAGCAAAAAGTTTCAAACATAAGATGATTGCAAGGAAAGTACTTCTCTTTATTCTCGATCAAAATAGTCATACATGCATACATGATTTATGCCAGGGCTTGAGCAATCTACGTGGACATAATGTTTTTCAACCGTTTGGCCCTTACAATAAATCCTATCTATCGAGACCCTTCCTTTAAGAATTAGTTTCCTCGCTAGAGTTAATATTCAGAGATAATGCATATCCGAGGGTTGCCCCCCAGTATTCGTGACTGATTACAAAGGAACCTCGGATATTATTGAATTGATCTTCGGTGCTAATTCCTAATCGGGTTTGGTTCTATGTTAGCATGATTCATTGTTGCCTCATTAAAAACCTCGCCGAAAAACCCATTTGGGGCAACACTGGTCTAAGGGAAAAAGAGTGCAATACGTGCTTTCAGACCTAAAGACTTCGTGTCGTTCACCAAAACAGCCATTGTCATTTCTCATTGACCACCTACAAGTGTTAGTCTAAAAAAAGGAAATGAAATGTGGTCGTACATTAGCAAGTAATACCGTTTTGGGTGAGATATATTCCAATTGGTCGGTAGTTGTTCTCCATTAATCGTTCCGAGCTTGTAGGACCCTTTCCTGGTGACCTCGAGAATCTGGTACGGTCCTTCCTAATCCGGACCCAGTTCCCCTTTCGTTCGAATTTCAGGTGTTGAGGGTGACTTTCCTTAGCACTAAGTCCCCGACATTAAAATATCGAAGATTGGCTCTTCGATAGTAGTATCTCTCGATTCATTGTTTATGGGTGGCCAATCTGACGAGGGCGGATTCACGCCTTTCATCCAATAGTTCCATGCTCGTATTCATGGCCTCGTCATTTGATTCCTTTGGTGCATATCGGTACATGATACTCGGCTCTCCAACTTCGACTGGCATTAGAGTTTCTGTGCCATAAACCAATGAGAATGGGGTAGCCCCGGTACTGGATTTCGAGGTTGAGCGGTATGCCCAAAGAACGTCGGGCAGAATTTCCCTCCACATTCCTTTGGCGTTAGTTAGCCTCTTCTTATTATTTTGGATGATGCTTTTGTTGGTCGATTCAGCTTTCCTGTTCCCTCTAGGATGATAAGGTGTTGATAGGATTCTTTGATCTTATGGTCTTCGAGAAATTTGGTTACTTTGCTGCCAATGAACTGTTTCCTGTTGTCACCCATAATTTCGGATGGAATCCCGAACCGACATATGATGCGGTCCCAAATGAAGTCGATGACTTCCTTCTCCCTAACCTTCTCGAAGGCCTGTTCTTCAACCCACTTAGAAAAATAGTCATTCATAAATAAAATAAATTGAGCTTTAGAGGGCCAACGATGTCCATTCCCCACTTCATGAATGGCCATGGTGACAAGACTAAATGGAGTAGTTCTCTGGGTTGGTGAATCATCGATGCATGTCTTTGGCATTTGTCGCATTTTCGAACATACTCTTTCGCATCTTTTTCCATGTCGATCCAGTAATAGACGGCTCTGATTACCTTTTGAACAAGTAATTGGACACCAGAATGATTTCCGTAAGTGCCCTCATGAACTTCCCCCAGAACATACTCGGCATCTCCCGATCACAGACATATCGCTAGTGAACCATCGAATGTTCTTTTGAACAAGGTTCTGTCTTCGGACAAGGTGAATCGTGTTGCCTTCATGCGCAGGGCCCTCGATTCTTTTGGATCTAGGGGAAATTTTCCCATCTTCAAATACTCTATGTATTTATTTCTCCAATCCCAAGTCAAGCTTGTGGAGTTTATCTCGGCGTGGCCTACTTCGACTACTGACCTCATGAGTTGCACGACGGCCCCCGAATTGAGCTTGTTGTCCTCGATCGATGACCCTAAGTTTGTCAGGGCATCGGCTTCACTATTTTGATCTCGAGGCACGTGTTGCAAAGTTCATTATTTAAATCGATGCAAAGTTACTTGTAACTTATCTAGGTGTCTATGCATTCGTTCTTCTCTCACTTCGAAGGTTCCTATTCGACCTCGTTGTCAGTCAATTTCATAATTCTAACAGATTCTCTAACCACGTTGCCTGTGGGTTGTTTTAGTATGATGCCGAGTCTAGACCCCTTTGCGTTCAATGCACCATCTATAAAGAGGATCCATATTCCTAGGGATGTACCCGAGTTCACTAACACTTCTCTTTCGACCTCGGGTACTAGGGTCGACGTGATGTCAGCCATGAAGTCTGCCAAAAGTTAAGACTTAATGGTTGTTCAGGGTTGATATTCAATATCATACCTGCTGATTTCTATGGCTCATTTGGCCAACCGTCCCGAAAGCTCGGGTTTGTGTATAATATTTCGCAATGGATAAGTTGTCACAACACAAATGGGATGACATTGAAAGTACAGTTTTAGTATCCTAGAGGCACTTATCAAAGCGAGCGCCAATATTTCTAGGTGGGGATATATAGTTTCGGCCTCGCCCAAGGTCTGGCTAACATAATAAATCGGAAATTGCGTACCTTCTTCTTCCCGGACTAGGACTCCACTTACCACTATATCTAATATTTCCAAATATAAGTACAGTTGTTTGTCTTCCCTCGGTGTGTGAAGCAGCGGCTTGCTCGATAAGTATCGTTTAAGCTCTTCCAAGGCCTGTTGGCATTCCGGAGTCCATGTGAAGTTATTTTTCTTCTTCAGCAACGAGAAAAATCGATGGCTTTTACCTGATGACCTCGAGATGAATCGCCCCAGGGTGTCTATGCGCCCGGTTAACCTCTGTACGGCCTTTATGTTTTCTACTACCATTATGTCCTTGATAGCTTTGATCTTGTCGGGGTTGATCTCGATTCCTCGGTTACAAGAAATTTGTCTGAATCGACCCCGAACGAGTATGTTTTCGGGTTCAACTTCATGTTGTATTTCCTCAATATACTGAAGGTTTCCTGCAAATGTTTCAAATAGCCCTCTGCTCGCAGGGACTTAACTAGCATATCATCAATGTAAACTTCCATAGATTTCCCTATTTGTTCTTCGAACATCCGGTTTGCTAGGCGTTGATAAGTGGCACCAATATTTTTTATCCAAATGGAATTACGTTATAGCAGTAGGTACCATATTTAGTGATGAACGAAGTCTTTTCCTAATCATCTGGGTTCATTTGTATTTGGTTGTACCCAGAATAATCATCGAGAAAATTGAGGGTCTCGTGGCTGTCTGTGGCATCGATCATGCGATCAATATTAGGCAAGGGAAAAGAATCCTTGGGGCATGATTTATTTAAATCTTTGTAATATGCACACATCTTAAGTTTGTTCCTTTTCTTAGGGACTACTACTATGTTTGCTAACCATTCGGGGTATTTTACTTCCCGGATGGACCCTATTTTAAGATGCTTGGTTACCTCGTCTTTGATGAAGGCATGCTTGATCTCGGACTGGGGTCTCCTTTTCTGCTTCACTAGATGGAACTTCAGGTCCAGGCTTAGTTTATGGGTGGTGGTTTCTCGTGGGATCCCTATCATGTCGAGATAGGACCAAGCAAAAAAATCCATGTTAGCTATAAGAAATTGAATAAGTGTTTTCCTAAGCTCGGGAGTTAACCCCGTGCCCAAGTATACCTTTACTTCGGGCAGATGCTCGATTAGTATGACTTTCTCCAGCTCTTTGACCGTTTATTTTGTAGCATCGGAGTCATCAAGGACTATGAAGGATCAAGGAACCCCATAATCATCATCTTCGTCAGTCCCCTGCTTCTCTAGTTGGGTCGAGGCGGACGTCTGTGATTGCTATTTGGCCTCCTCCTTTCCCTTTAAAATTTAACCCCTTCATCAATGAGAGTACCGATACTGGAATCACTTTGTCAACGACAACCATTTCCTCTTCGGCGGGTTGCTCCCCATAAATTGTTTCTATTCCCTCAGATGTCGGGAATTCTGGAACCTGGTGAAGGGTTGAGGGAACTGCCTTAATGTTGTGGATCCATGATCTCCTGAACAGGGCGTTATACCTCATATCTCCCTCGATCACATGGAACTTGGTCTCCTGGATGGTCCCGACCACGTTCAATGGCAAAGTTATGTAACGACATGACTTGTCGTTTTAATAATTAACTCCTCAGCCAACGACTTAAGCTCCCAAGAAACTTCGTAATATGTATTATGACTTGCGTGTGTGGTCGAGTTAGATTTTCGGAAGATTGGGAATTAAATTGAAAAAACAATTCTTATTTTTGAAGCTTAAATGAAAAGCGTTGACTGTAGTTTGACTGTTGAGAAAACTACTCCGAAATGGAGTTTTGATGATTCCAATAGCTTTGTACGGTCACTTCAGAATTAGGCGTATATTGGATTTGGAGGTCCATAAAAAAATGAAAGCATTTTGGCGAATGTTGGAAAAATAGAATTCAGAAGTTTGACCGAGAGTTGACTTTTTGATATCGGGGTTGGAATCCGATTCTAAAAATTAGAAATGGTCCGTTATGTCATTTACGACTTATGTGCAGAATTTTAGGTCAATCGGACTTGATTTGATAGGTTTCTCCATCAAATGTAGACGTTGCAATTTCTTAGTTTCATTAGGCTTGACATGGGGTGTGATTCATGTTTTTAGCGTTGTTTGATGTTATTTGAGGCCCCTACTAAGTCCCTAATATGGTTTGAGACTTATTGGTGTGTTCAGATGGGGCCCCGAGGGGCTTGGGTGAGTTTCAGAGTTGTTTTGGATCATTTTTAGGCCATTTTAACTGCTGGTTTTTGACAGCAGTGTGTGGAATTTCTGATGCGCAGAGCTCACTTTGGAAGCTTATATCGCGAAATCTATAAGGAATATGAAAATTTGCAAAACAGGAAAGTTGTAGCCCTTTGATTATAGTTTCCATAAAGATAAAACATTCATCATATGGACATTTGTACATAAAGTTATGATCGATTGACTGAAGGATCGTATTGCAGATTTTGGCTATAGCAGTGTGCATCGCTAGAAATTTCTGCTACACAGGGCTAACTTTGGGAGCTTATTGCATGCCATATATAAGGAATTGGGAGATCTGCAAAACATGACAATTGTATCCCTTGGTTTCTAGTTTCCAGAAAGTTAAACCATTCGTAATTTGTACTTTTGTACAGACATTTATAACTGATTTATTGAAGGTTGGTAATGTTATTTTTCTTGGGCAGAGGCAAAGTTGCATGTGTCAAATTCGATTTATAAGTCTCAAATGTCAAATGCAACTTGCCTTGACAGATTCTAAAAAATGGGGGTTTCGGCCATTTTAACATATTTGGAGTTATGGAGCTCGTATTGAAGCGATATTGTGAGGCGCTTTTGCACCATATGGATTGGGGTAAGTGTCCTATATTGAAAAATGATTATATTTCATAATTCTATGGTTATATTCATCATTTATTTATGATTTAAATGGAAGAAATAAAGATTTGCAAAACTTTTCAAAAATGAAAATTTAAGATTTGGAGGTTGAGTTATTATTGGAATTTGGTAAAAATTGGTATGGTTGAACTCGTATCGGAATGGGTATTCAGATTTCATGAAAATTATGTCGGGTTACGAGAGGCGGGTCCTGCGTTATCTTTTGGTTGACTTTTTAATGTGAAATTTTAAGTCGACTTTTTATTATCCGAAATTGTTTCCTATGAATTTTAATGAAGTTATACAATTAATTTGGATAGATTTGAGTTGTCCGGAGGTCAATTCAAGCAAGAAGGCTATTTTGGAATATCGGCCTAACTCCGTAAAGGTAAGTATCTTGCCTAACCTTGTGTGGGGAAATTTCCCCTTAGGAATTGAGTCTTATGTGGAAATTGTGTGATTGAAAACCATGTACGTGAGGTGAAGAGTACGTAATTGGTTTATATGCGCAAACTATATAGGTTAAAATTCGTAGATACACTTATGTATTAAATTGCAAAATTGTTGGAACTTATTAAATCCCTTTTTTGTCATGCCTTTTTTTCCTTGTTTGCCGAGGTTGTTTTTATATGATAATTTGGTGTGATTGCCACTTGACTTTGATGTGAATTCTGTATTTTGTTGAGTTACTATTTTGTGGAAATAATTTTATTACGGATTCTTCACCTGCAAATAATTTATAAAATAATTTTAAAAGGAGGTGTTAATTTAATTACCAAAAAAAAATTAGATTAAAGAAGGCGTTGTTCCTTGATGAATTACTTTTCAGTTCACGTTGTTGAAATTGGTATTGAGTTATATAGCCCGTAAATCATATTGAGGCAAAGTGTTAAATTGTGAAATATTATTTTGTTGAGTTTTTCACTCTCGGATATTTTGTTAAGATATTTGTGTTCATTATGGTCGAGTCGTGGGCTTCTTATTGTAGAAAAATAATGTATTGTTGATTTCTGTGGCAAGTTTTAATATTTGAGCACCTGATGTGCAATTTATGATATGCTGTAATATTTGAGCACTTGATGTGCAATTTGTGAGATGTTCTAATACTTGAGCACTTGATGTGCAATTTGTGATATGTTGTGATATGTGATCACTTGAGGTGCAAGTTGTGGTATGTTGTGATATTTGGGCACTTGAAGTGCGATTTGTGAAATATTGTGATATTTATACGCATGTGGTTATCTAAGGTCAGGGTGTTGATACGCATGCGGTGAGATGAGGTGGGCTTGATACGCGTGGCAAGTAGAGGAACTACTAGAAGTCATGCGGTGTGATAAGGTGGGCTAAAACGCTGGATGCTATTTCAGGAAAAAAAACAATTTTTAAAACTAAATGTGAACGCTGCCGCGGTGATATAAGGAAATATTATGAATTTAACTTTGGGACTACGAGGCGGTACCTCGGGAGTGCCCTTTTGTTGAAATTTATTTATGATTTGGGACTACGAGGCGGTACCTCGGGAGGGTCCTTTTGTTGATATTTTCCTATGGTTGCACTCGCCTTTAGTTATTTATTTTTACGTGATATGTAAATTCCTGTCTTCTTCCGTGATGTACTAGTTGGCTTTATTATTATGTGTTTTGTGCTCCGTGTTGTAATGTGTTGGCTTTGTCTTTTTAGTAAGAGACTCTAAAGATTTCTATTTCTTGTTTTTGCTAAGTTTCGATGATTGAGTTGTTTTGAATAAAAGAAATTACTATTATATTTTAAATTANTCTGAAGATTTATATTTCTGATTTTTACTGATTTTCGATGATTTAGTTGTTTTAAATAAAAGAAATTACTATTATATTTTAAATTAATAAGTTTTACATCCAAATCAGTAGTTTATCTGATGCTTTAATTTAAGTGCAATGTCATTTTTCTTCACTCAAACTATTTCTAAAGTAAATTGACCGTGCAGATTTTTATATATTGATATTTTTGGCACGTAAGTTGTCCGTGCAGTTGTGATAGAAATATGGGCACGAGGTGCAGTGGAAATATGGAAGTGGGCTGATACCCGTATCTTTATGATTATGAAATGAGGTGTCACAAGGTGACTTTTATTTGAAAGAATTATATTCAAAACTATTATTTGAAAGAATTATAGTTGAAAGATATTTATTTGAAAGAATTATATTCGAAATATATTTATTTGAAGGGAGTATATTCGAAATATATATTTATTTGAAAGGATTATATTCTAAGGATTGTTATTGAAAAACTTATATTTGTAGGATTTATACTTGAAGTACTTACATTTGAAAGACGTATATTGGAAGGACTTGATTGATTGATTGTAATTTGTGATCCTTATTCGTTTGAGCAATATTTATGGTGTTCTTGTTGTATTGTTATTTATATCATTGCTATTTGTTTCTATTATTGTTATATACTGCTACACTGCACAGGTTAATTGATTAGTGAATGTCTTGACTGTATCTCATCACTACTCCACCGAGGTTAGCCTTGATACTTATTGGGCACCGACTGTGGTGTACTCATACTACACTTCTGCATATTTTTGTGCAGAGCCAAGTATTGGAGATATCGGACTCGGACAGAGTTAGAGTGTGATTGCAAGGATTCAAGGTAGAAGAGCTGCTTGGTCGTCGCAGTCCCTTAGAGTCTTTCCATTTTATATATTCGATTTACTTGAGATCATTTCATATATTCCGTTTGAGTTCATGACTAGGTATTACCAGTATTGGGAGGTTGTATTATTATTTCCTTTGCTGGTTTCAATTTTTCTATATATATTTAAAAACATGGGTTGAATTGTTATTATGATCGGCTTACTTAGTCTTAGACACTAAGTTGTATCACGACACTTGTGGTGGGATGTTGGGTCATGACAAGTTATTTTGCCCTTAGTAGTCTCACAAGCCATGTTGAATCCGTTTAGCACTAAGGTTGCGGGCACAACTTGGACCTGTAGGGCGAGCTGTTCTACGACCCTTGATCGAATGATGTTGGCCGAACTACCTGGATCATTTAACACAAGTTTAACTCTAGTCTTATTCATGAGTACAGATATTACCAGTGCATCATTATAGGGTTGCATGATTCCTTCTGCGTCCTCGTCGTTAAAGGACAAGGTTCCTTCTGGTACGTAATCCCGAGTTCGTTTCTCCCTTGTGATCGACACCTTGGTGCATTTTAACACTTGACCTTGGGGAACATCGACTCCTCCAACAATCATGTGAATGACGTGCTGAGGTTCTTGTTGTTCATTTTGTTTGTTTGAATCTCTGCCTCTAAAATGATTCTTAGCTCGATCACTCAGAAACTCCCGAAAGTGCACTTCGTTGAATAACCAGGCTACTTCTTCTCTCAACTGTCTACAATCTTCCATTTTGTGGCCATGGGTGCCATGATATTTAAACATTTGGTTGGGATTTCTCTGGGCCGGATCATTATGCAGAGGTCCACGCCATTTAGTATCTTCGATGCGTCCGATAGCCAATGCGATGGCGGCTGCGTCAACATTGAAGTTATATTCGGACAATCGTGGTGCTTCTTTAGGTTCGGTATGCCTGTCAAGCCATTCTTACTTATGAGCCCTCGAGAGCTCTATCCTCGGTCATTTCTCCTTTCACTTCGTACAGGGTTTTGCCCAGATCTGTTGCTCCTACGATCTCCATCATATGGCTAGTATTGATCCCTGTTCAACATTGGTTCTTGATCAATGGCCCTCTTGATTCTATCAACAGTCCTGATAGGATAAACAGACCCGGAAGGAGCTCCCAACTGGTCGTCTTCGACTCTAATCTTCAATTGATACCGATTATGTACATCGGCCCAGGTAACGTCTGTGCATTCAATCAACTTCTGCTTTAGCTGCTGTGAATCCACCGAGCTTCGTACATTGAGTACTTGAGTGAATGCTTGAACGGCCCAATTATCGGCGACCTGTGGTAGATCCATTCGTTCCATTTGGAACTGAGACACAAACTCTATGAGCATGACGTTATCTTTCTGTCTTACCTTGATAAGGTCTGACTTCCAAGTCTTGACCTTGTCGTTTTAAGACTTTACACCCCGTTCATCGACTAAAGGTCTCCAGCAGCTTCGTAATATTTATTATAACCCGCGGGTGTGGTCGAGTTTGATTTTCGGAAGATTCGAAATTTAATTAAGAGAATAATTCTCAGTTTTAAGCTTGAAATGAAAAGAATTGAACGGAGTTTGACTTTTGAGCAAACGACTCTAGAATGGAATTTTGATGATGTCAATAGCTTTGTATGGTGATTTCAGACTTAGGCGTGTATTCGAAAATGGATTTGGAAGTCCGTAGGACAATTCGACGCATTTTGGCGAAAGTTGGATAATAGAAGATTTTTGGAAAGTTCGACCGAAGGTTGAATTTTTGATAGCGAGGTCGGATTTAAATTCCAAAATTTGGAATAGCTCAATTACGTCATTTATGACTCGCATTGCAAAATTGGAAGTCATTATGGATTGATTTGATACGTTTCGATGCAAAATATAGAAGTTGGATGATTTGAAAACTCATAATTCGATTTGATGCGCGATTCATAATTTCGGCATTGTTTGACGTGGTTTGAAGCCTCGACTAAGGTGATATTATATTTTGTGACATATTGGTATAATTGGTTGAAGTCCCGAGGGCCCTGAGTAGATTCCGGATGGTTAACAGATCAATTTGGACTTGAAGAAGACTGTTGGAAATTTTGATTACTGGTGCAATCACTTCTGTGGAGGATTTCAACTCGGCAGTGTACTTATGCAGAAGTGAGTTTTGGCTCGCAAAAGCTACTCCGCAGATGCGGCGACTCGTCCGCAGGTGAAAAACTGGGCAGAATGTTAAGGACCAAAGATGGTCCTTTCGTCATTATTGATTGGGATTTTTGGAGCTCAGTTTTTGGCGATTCTGGATGGAATTTTCAAAGGCTTGGTTGGGGTAAGTGTTCTATATCCGAAAGTGATTATATTTCATGAATTTATTGTTATATTCATCATTTAATTCGAGTTTAATGGAGGAAATGGGGATTTTTGTAAAAACTTTTCAAAAAATGGAAATTCAAGATTTGGAGGACGATTTGTTATTGGAATTCGATAAAATTGTTACGATCGAACTCGTATCGGAGTGGGTGTTCGTATTTTATATAAATTACATCGGGTTCCAAGAGGCGGGCCCCTCGTTGACTTTTGGTTGATTTTTAGAATAAAATTTTAAGTCGACGTTTTATTATCAAGAATTATTTCCGATGAATTGTAATGACGTTGTACAATTAATTTGGATAGATTTGAGCGGTACGGAGGTCAATTCAAGCAAGAAGGCGATTTTGGAGTATTGGCATAACTTCAAAAGGTAAGTATCTTGCCTAACCCTGAGTGGTGGAATTACCCCTTAGGCATCGAGTCTTATGTGCCATATGTAAAATGTGAAAAGCCGTGTGAGGTGATGAGCACGTACTCGAGCTTATATGTGCAAATATTTATTGGGTTAAAGTCTTAGGCATTTGTCACGACCCAAACACCCCTTCAAAACATGTCATGATGGCATCTAGTCTCTACGACTAGGTAAGACTAATAAATTGCGGAAATACCAATAATGGAAGGAAAACTTATCAACTAATTGCAACAGATACTGAATAACCAATAACAATGCCGCTCGGCTTGTACAATAACCAAAACGCAAGACGTACACAGCTTTCCCAAAACCCGGAACATCATAAGTCATAAGCTACAAAAAGGAAATAGTATCTCTATACACCAGAGTCTAATAAAAAGAAATAACGGAAGTGTTTGACACGGGGGACTTCGAGGTCTACGGATGCGGCAGATATACCTTGAAGTCTCCAAAGCTGCCTCGACTAACTGGTAATGCGGCTGATAACGAGCACCTTAATCTAGACACAAAACATGTGTAGAAGAGTAGCATGAGTACACCACAACAGTACCCAGTAAGTGCCAAGCCTAACCTCAGTAGAGTATTGACGAGGTCAGGTCCGGGCCCTACTGGGATATAATAACAAGACAGATGATATAATAAAATGAAGAAAAACGGAAAATTTAACAGAAAGGAATTCACAGAGAAATAACAACACACAAACAATGTGATAACAACAGTGGCGCTCCCGAGATACCGTCTTGTAGTCCCAAAAGTAAATATGCGAGGAGATCTCCCGAGGTACCGCCTAGTAGTCTCAAAATTAAACGTACAGGGAGAACTCCCGAGGTACTGCCTCGTAGTCTCAAAAGTAAATGTGCAGGGAGAAATCCCGAGGTACCACCTCGTAGTCTCAAAAGTAAATGTGTGCAGGGAGAACTCCCGAGGAACCGCCTGGTAGTCTCAAAAGTAAATATGCAGGGAGAACTCCCGAGGAACGCCTCGCAGTCTCAAAAGTAAATATGCAGGGAGAACTCCCAAGGAAACCGTCTCGTAGTCTCAAAAGTAAACACACAGCTCAATCTGATAAATACAACAGTTAACATCAAGATTTCTATAGTTATATTGAAAAAGAACAAGGAAAAGCATGACGTCAACTAGGCATGCTTCACAGAGTTCAAATAAGCAGTTAAAGCAGGTAGACATGCAATATTAGACTAAACAGGATAGCTACACATATTCGAATAGTTGAATTATGAATGAAACCAGACTACTACTCATTTAAATTGTATAACTCAATTTAAAGGAAAAACAGATTACTACCCAGTAAAATAAATCGGGTTTTACAACAAATAGCTCGTTTACCTGCTCGTCACCTCACGTACACGGCGCTCACATATCACAGCAGTACAGAATACTAAGGGGATTTCCTCCACACAAGGTTAGGCAAGCCACTTACCTCAAACCAAGCTCAATCAATCGGTAACAATGCCTTTTCCATGTATATCCGGCTCCGAATGGCCCAAATCTAGCCAAAATCAATTACATACCATAAATACAACTATAAGAAATTTATCTAATTAATGAAATCGAAAATATGAACACCCATTCACTCATGAGTTCATCATACCAAAATTAGCCAAGTCCGATGTCAAAATCTCAATCAAAGACCAAAATCTTAGTTGAAGAATTTCTTCCATTTTTCGCAAATTTTCAATCCAAATCCGAAATTAAATTATGTAATCAACCACATATTAGTAGAATATAACCATAAAGGAGTTAACAATCGTTACCCAAAAGCTTTCTCTGAAAATCCTTCAAATAATCGCCCAATCCGAGCTCTCAAAGTCCCAAAATCGAAATGGGAAAATCAACCCTCGCTTCTGCGAGCCTTCAACCGCACCTGCGGGAAATCCATCGCAGGTGTGAAAATGACTTAAATGGATGGGAACGCATCTGCGATGTTTGGGCCGCACATGCGAGCCCGCTCATGCGGCTTGACTTCCATATCTGCGACCCCTGCCCAGGGCACCCATACCGCTCCTTTGACCATCACTCCGCATCTACGGATGTGTTGATGTGGCTCCCTTCTTACACCTTCGCTCACAAACCTTCTTGAAAAAAATCTCACTTGCGTCCTTCACTTTGTATGTGTAATCCTTCACCTGCGGCCTCCCCACTGTAGGTGCGAAACACCAGAAACCAGCAAAGCTTCAGCAATTGCATAAGTCCAAATTCAATCCGTTAAGCATTCGAACTACACCCGAGGGCCCCGGGACCTCAACAAAATATACCAACAAGTCCTAAAACACCACACAAACTTAGTCGAGCCCTCAAATCACATCAACAACAACAAAAACACAAATCACCCTCCAATCCAAACTTAATGAACTTGAAACTTCAAATTTCTACAACCGATGCCGAAACCTATCAAACCAAGTTTGACTGACCTCAAATTTTGTACACAAGTCATAATTGACATACGGACCTACTCCAACTTCCTGGATAGGAATCCGACCCCGATTGAGTATGAAGAGAGTTGTATTCAGGAGTTTTTGTGAGGCAAGAACAAGAGAGAGAAGATGAAGAATTTCCTAAGAGTTTTTATCTTCTTCTTCTTACTTCCATTATTGAGTATTAATTGTTATAGTGAATATTTATCCATTAGTTTGAGTAGCTAAACCCATCATCTAGGGTTGATGGAACCAATTGTCGAATGAAGTTTTGACTATGTTTAGATATAATTGAGCCGTTCTTATTCTATGATTGTCCAACTATGTGTTGTGTTGTGATTAACTGAAAGGACCCTTAATTAATCATGTCTAGTTACCTTTTGTTGCTTGAGAAAGAACACTTGGTTAGATTGTTGTTGAACAACACCACTTTCGGGTAAGTTAAGAGATTAATTACTTGAATTTAAAAGCGGGGTTAGAGATAACGAAGCTTTGGTGGGATAATTCTGAGTTGCATAAATTCTTATCTAGAGTAGTTCGAGATAATACTTCTAGCAAATTATAGTAATTGATCGAGAGATAATTACGGTCACCCGGAACTCATAATCCTCATAGAGTATTACGGCGAGATTATAGCTAACGCGTCAGGAATTAGTCCGTCAATTGGGGAAATCAATAGCCCTGGATCCTTTTACCTTTAAATTTAAACTTATTCTTTATTATTGTTAATTTTGTTGTGATGTTTCATTAGATAAATAAATTCCACTTATACTCTATTAAAAATCTTGCATCCAGAAATTTTTTGAGTTTATCATTAGCATTGTTAAAAGTTGTAGTAAATAGGTTAGTTCCCTGTGGGATTCGACTCCGGACTTGTACTGGATTATATTTGCAGCGACCGCTTAGTCCTTTTTACAAGGCATAGCTGGGCGTGATCAAATCTTGGCGCCGTTGTCGGGGAAAGAACCCAGGTCACCCGCATGACAGGCATTACTGGTGTGGCACCGTTCCCGGGGAATTAACGGTGTTATATATTACAACTTAGGAGAATTGCGAGGATTCTTAGTTTAGATCAATTTCTGTCTATATTACACTTATACTCTATTAGAGTTTGTAATTCATGTTGCAATATCTTTGTTAAGGTTCATATGAATTCTTTGTAAAGCTTTGTAATTCACGTTGCAATAGCTCTCTGTGGAGTCATCGCCTTAATGCAAACATTTTCCATTCTCTTTAATGATGTAGGGAGTTATTTTGCTCTTTGCAGGATTCATTTCGATCAGCCACTCTTTTGTTCTTGATCTTTTGATATTAGGAAATGAAATATAACAGTGGTGTATGAAAGCTTTTATAGTGGGTGTGGCCCCCTTATTTGATGAGTAATGTCACATAATCTACTAAAGTTTTTCCACCTTTCAAGTATTATATAAGAGTCACCATGTTAGATTAATGGGTTGCCACGTTTGTTTTGTAGTTCAAGCTTTATCCACAACCATCATTATTTAGTCACTAATCTTATGATTAATTTGATAATTTCCCACTATCCAATAATTAACCAATTACCCACATAATTAAGAATTATCCCCACTCACTTAAAATACTACTTATTTTTAACATACCTTATACACTTTAGTATCATGGCCATGTGGTACCTTGTATGGTACTAGTTCATAAATAACAGGTATTTTAGCTCGGACCGTATTTGATCCCAAATTGCCAAATTTCGACGAAATTTTAACGTACGAAAAAATGCAGGATGTAACATCTTATTGCCGAGCTTATATCAATTTACTTATGGCATACTTCCACGTACGAAAACATGGGGTGTAATACTCTTGACCCAAACAATTCCAATGCAGAGAACATAGCCACTCTCATGACCTAGATGAGCTTACTGACAAAGCAAATGGATGAGATGGGTACAAAGCAAGTGCACATTGTTGATACAACAAATGGAGGCTTGTGTACTCCTTGCATAAACCAATCATATGTGTGCTCTCGGAGTGGAGAGAATGACAACCAAGGCTTCAGAGAGGACATGAATTATGTCAACAATTTCGGAGGTCAGAGGCAAGGTAGGCAGCAACGGGGACCAGTACCAAACCAGTTGTACAGACCAAACCAGCCACAAGACAACCCCAATCCAGGAAGCGCACGACCACAAGGCCAAGTCGTGCCTTATCAAAGGCAACAGGGCTATAATCAGCAGCACCAGCAACAGTTGTCCTACCAACCACCTCATCAACAGTAGGACAACAACATGACAGAAATCAGGGGCATGCTGCAACAACTCATTGGGACACATGGCAAGATGCAAGAAAAGTTAGCAGCACATGATTCGGCAATCGAAGGCATTGAAACTCAATTGGGACAGCTGTCTATGGCCTTGAACAATCGCCCATAAGGAAAATTGCCTGCAAATACAAATATTAACCCAAAGGAACAGAACCTAAATCAGCTAATGGCAGATGAGTCAGCAGAGCTCACCGAGGTTATAATTGAACAAACACAGGTTGACAAGTGTAAGGAGAAGGAAGGTGAACAACTCTCAGAACATGTGGTAGAAAAAGCTTGCAACAAAGAAAAGACACCAAACAATGGGCAGAGGTTGACTCCTGCGCTATTCTCTCAGAGATTGGCAAAGCAAAAAAAAGATGATCAATACAGGAAATTCATGGAAATGCTTCGACAAATTCAATTGAATATTCCACTGATGGATGCTTTGAGGGAAATCCCAGGGTATGCAAAAATGCCGAAGGACATGATGTCGCAAAAATTTAACTTCCAGGACCTGTCCACTGTAACTCTGTTGCAGACCTATAGTGCGACAATAACAAGACCTATGGCTCAAAAAGTGTCTGATCCAGGTAGTTTCACTATCCCATACACCATTGGGAGTTATGCTTTTGCTAAAGAATTGTGTGACTTGGGGGCCAGTATAAACTTGATGCCCTTGGCAATCTATACAAAACTGGGCATTTGCAGAGCTGGATCGACCTCAATATTTTTGCAATTGGCTGATTGCACAGTCAAAACACTGAAAGGAATTCTTGATGATGTGCTTGTTCAAGTGGGGAAGTTTGTATTCCATACAGACTTCGTTATTCTTGACTGTCAAGTGGATGAAGAGATACCCATCATTCTAGGAAGGCCGTTCTTAGCCACTGGGAGAGCATTGATTGATTGTGAAACTGGAGAGTAGAAAATGAGTTTGATCAATGAAGAAATAATATTCAAAGTTCAACAATCCATGAGGAGACCTATCGAATTTTCAAATTGCTCACTAGTGGTGGCCGTGGATGTGATACTATAAGAGGAGGATGTGACCATTAATGTCAAGGATCCGCTAGAAGCCTGTTTGATGAATTTGGAAGAGATGGATGGTGAAAGGTTGGTGGAGTGGGTCATGGCTCTCGAGGGTCAAGGGTTCTAGAAAAGGGAACCTCAGTTCGATCCCATACGCTTAGAAGAATGAGCAACACCACCTGGAAAACAATCAATAGAGGATCCACCACAGTTGGACTTGAAACCATTGCCAGCTCAGCTCAGTTACGCTTTCTTAGGGACTAGTTCTACTTTTCCTGTTATTATATCATCTGGTTTGCTAGCTGTGCAGGTAAAGCAACTCTTGTAGGTGTTACAAGAATGTAAGACTGCCATTGGCTGGACCATGGCAGACATAAAGGGTATCAGCCCAGCCTTTTGTATGCACAAGATTCTCTTGGAAGAGGGGCATAAACCTTCCAGAGAGCATCAATAACAACTGGACCCGAATATGAAAGAGGTGGTGAAGAAGGAAGTGATCAAGTGGCTGGATGCGGGTATTATCTTCCCCATATCTGACAACAACTAGGTCAACCTTGTTCAGTGTGTGCCGAAAAAGGGAGGAATGATGGTCGTACGAAATGAGAATAACGAGTTGATCTCGAATCGTGTAGTCACGGGGTGGCGGATTTGCCTGGACTATCAGAAATTGAACACAGCCACCCGGAAGGACCATTTCCCCTTGCCTTGCATTGACCAAATATTGGACAGGTTAGCTGGGCGGTCTCTCTTCTATTTCTTGGATGGATATTTGGGGTACAACCAAATCTCAATATCCCCTGAAGACAAAGAGAAAACATCCTTCCCTTGGTTGTATGGCATGTTTGACTTTCGGAGAATGCCTTTTGGACTTTGCAATGCGCCAACTATATTCCAGCAGTGCATGTTAGCCATTTTCACTAATATGGTTGAAGACATTATGGAGGTGTTTATGGATGATTTCTCCATGGTGGGGGTTTCATTCGAAGATTGTCTTCACAATTTAAGAAGAGTGCTCAAAAGATGTGTGGAGACAAATTTGGTGCTGAATTGGGAATAGTTTTAGGGCATCGAGTGTTCAATAAGGGAATTAAGGTTGAGCTTGCTAAGGTTGATGTGATTGAGAAATTTCCACCGCCCACTGCGGTCAAGGTAGTGAGAATTTTCCTTGGGCACGCCAGGTTCTATAGGCGATTCATAAACGATTTTTACAAGATTGCTAACCCTTTATGTAAACTTCTTGAAAAGGATCAGCCCTTTGTGTTTTCTAATGATTGTAGGTTGGCATTTGTGGAGCTGAAGAAGAGTCTGATAACTGCACCCATCATTGTTGCACCCAACTAGGAGAAACCATTCGAGCTCATATGCGACGGCAGCTATTATGCTATAGGAGCAGTCTTGGGGCAGCGAAAAGACAAGATGATGCACCCAATTTACTATGCAAGAAGGACGCTCAACGGTGCATAGCTCAATTACACTGTAACGGAAAAGGAAATGTTGGTTGTAGTGTTTGCCTTCAACAAATTCAGGTCGTACTTAATTGGTTCAAAAGTTATTGTTTATACTGACCACACAACAATTAGGCACTTGATAGCAAAGAAGGAGTCAAATCCACGCTTAATCCGTTGGGTTCTTTTGCTACAAGAATTCGATATGGTAATTTGTGACAGAAAAGGGACGGACAATCAAGTGGCAGACCACCTCTCAAGTTTGGAAGGAGCTGAAAAGAAGATGGAGGTTGAAGATATAACAGAGACATTCCCGGATGAACAGTTACTCGTTGTGACAATGTAGGAGTCACCATGGTATGCTGATATTGCTAACTATTTAGCAAGCAGTATTGTACTATATGAGCTCTCTTCAATTCAAAAGAAAAAGTTCTTTCGCCATTGTCGATCTTATTATTGGGATGAACCTCTACTTTTTAGAATATATGTAGATAATATGATCCAGAGGTGTATCCCCGAGAAAGATCAACCTTCAATTTTACAGGCTTGCCATGCCTCACCATATGGTGGACACTTTGGAGGAATCCGAATAGTAGCAAAAGTGTTGGAATCGGGTTGTATTGGCCAACTCTGTTCAAGGATGCCGATGCTTGGGTAAAAAGTTGCGATGACTGCCAAAGGACAGGCAACATATCTCGACGTCACGAGATGCCGATGACCACAATTCAAGAGGTGGAGGTTTTTGACATGTGGGGGATTGACTTTATGGGGCCTTTCGTCAGCTCGTATGGTAACAAATACATATTTGTGGCAGATGACTATGGCTCCAAATGTGTTGAAGCGGTGGCTCTCCCAACCAATGATGCAAAAGGGGTGACAGACATCCTAAAAAAAATATCTTCACACGTTTTGGCACCCCGAGAGCTATAATCAGTGATGGCGGAACCCATTTTTGCAATAGAGCGTTCGCACGACTGTTGGAAAAGTATGGAGTTCGCCATAAGGTTGCCAC
>AWOL01S0021583.1:1371-23744 GCA_000715115.1 Nicotiana otophora | reverse complement strand
TCTCCCTCAAAATTTCTCTCATCAACAAAGCTTCTTCTCCTTCCTCCTCTTCTCCACTCAACCAATCCCCAATCTCCGTTCCTCCCAAGATCTACAAGTAAGTAACATGATTCTATTCCTCTTTCTTAGTATTTGTTTTGTTTTTAGTTTTTTATTTTTCCCATTCTTTTCCTTTGCTATTATATGTACAGGATAGTAGAATCATGGGTACTCTTGTCTTCGTTTAGGATTGTAGTATATATTCGGCATGTGAGACTAATAGATTTGGTTGAATTGGGGGAAGACATTGTTGAGTTTGTGAGGAATGGAAGTTTAATTGGGTCTTTGGGTAACTTGGGGGGTATATGCACCTTAAGTGTTTTTTGAATTGCCACAATGAGTTTGAATGTAAATTGTGACCAATTGTGCAAGTGAAGTCTGAATAACCGCCATTGGTTCCCATATTTCGCCGATTACTGATAGTAGTGTTTGTTGTGTAGGTACCATATTACCTTCAAAGAAGAGACGCACCACCGAAGCCTTGTCAAGTGGTCATGGAGGTTTATCCCTGTCATGGGCACCGGCCAGTGCAGCTCAGTTTGATCGTACCGGGTTTGTCTCCAGAGTTGCCCAAGACCGTTTCAGCTTGAAGGCCACTAAACAACCTGTACTGGAAAGTGGTATTGATAGGGCGTCCCTCCAGGATGAGTGCCCTAATGTGTATCGGATGTTTATTAGGTGCAAGTTGGACAGGTGTTTCGAAGTGCTGGAGAAGGGTAACTTGATGCTTGTCCGGGAGTTCTATGCCAACTACCCCGAACATGAGGATAGAATATGCATTGTGCGACACACGAGGGTGGATGCCTCGATATAAGCCATCGAGAGAGTGTATCGATTTCCTGTATTCAATGGGGAGGATGATTTCTATGATACTTATAAGCGAGAACCCATCACATGGAACAGGTTTTTCAGAGCTATTTATGCACCAGACAAAGAAGTAGTGTGGGTTGTGCCGGGATCGAAGCTACACGCTGCCTCACTCACTTTTGAAGGAAAGTGCTGGTTGTACATCATCAACAGTCGCTTGCTGCCGTACCATAACATGATGGAGGTAAATGGTCTGAGAGCTGCCTTGATCTGGTGCTTCGTGAATGGCCACGATTTTGATATGGCCAAGGTTATTCAGTTTGAGATGTTCTTCTATTCACTACAGAAGAGGTATGGGTTTTTTTCCCCTATCTAGTCATAGATTGTGCCGGGCAGAAAGGGTGCCTGAGAACCCAAATGCGGATGGCATGGTGAAGAAAGAAGAAAAGTTTCGGGCAGACAAAGTGACCATCGGAAAGACCCGGTGGTACCTAGGGCAACTCATAGTGACGACTCTGGTGCTCCGGAGGAGGGCGATGCAGGGTAGGAGGAGGTTGAACCTGCCTCACCCCCAAAGGAACAAGCTGCAGTGGCTGAAGGACAACCCCATGTCAGACGGAGGACACGGATGACAGCCTTACAACAGGATATGGCAGGGCTGCGCACTACCGTCACGGAATTGGGGGCTAGAGTTGATGCCTTGGCCACCCAAAATGCGAAGTTAGAGAAGAAAATCATCGGCTAGCTGCATGCACTGGGAGGGCATGTCATCTCAACCCTGGAACTGTCTCTGATCAAGACTGATCCACCAGGGAAGTTCCTTTACCTCGCATTACTTTATTTTGTATGACATGGGGACATGCCATCTTTTTAAGTGTGGGGTGGGGAATATTTTGTTGTATGTTGTATGTAGAATAGTTACGTAGTTTATTTACATAACTCATTTTCGACTTGTCCCGACGATGGATATCATTCGACGGCTTTCTTGAGGGACTAAAGTCGAAAGAAAAAAAATGTTAAAAGTAAAGAGAAAATGGTGCGGTGAGCGTGGATTTTCTTTTGTAGTAGTGTATCAATTCCCCCTTGGTTTTCCTTTAAACCATGGTTCTTTTCCAAGGGTTTCATTTGAACCGAGTGTAGTTAGTTTTTATTTTTTAGTTAGGAACTTATGGGCTATGGGCAGGATTAGAATAGGATCTCTTAACTTCGAAATGCCTTGAATATAGCGGGTACTTAGTGTGACGCTTAGGCTCATTCGCTGACTCTTGTAAGAATGCCTTAAACTGTATGTTCTTAATTTGGCTTAAGAACTCTGATCTAAGTGTTTGATGATCCGATCTGGAGTGAGTCATGTGCTATGTGTGTGTGAGAGTTGTGTTGTTCTGTGCACGACATTTGATGCCTAGAACTTGCCTTGTGTGTCTGCAAAGCGAAATAGTAGTCTTGTTTAGTCTGGGAAGTGATATATGCATTTCTTTGTTGAACCATATATATATATACATATTCCACCCACCTATTTGTTATGTAACGTAGTTAACCTTGTTGAGCCTGTAATCCTATTTCCTTGCCAACCACATTACAAGCCTTATCCCTTATTTGAATTGACCATCTTTTTGAACCCTTTACCTATCGCAAGCACTTGAATTACTATGAATCTATAAAGGATAAAGTTTGGGGTAGTTGGTGGGGCTTTTGAGTGGAACTAGGGAAATGAGGAGAAAGGTGCACCATATTTAGTCCCAAACAATAATGTGTCATGTGTTAATAGTGTATCATGTTGATTAGTAATATTCTGTGGTGGCTTTTAAGGTGATTGTTATCAAAGAAGTGTGGGATAATATACATGGTGTTGAAGGTCGAAATATCGGTTTAACCTAAGTGTGGGCTTGATTATAAAATATATGTATTATAATGCTTGGGGAGGTGTAGTCACTATTATATCCAAATATATTCTACCCGACCTGCAGCGTACATCCAGCCAAATAAAGTCCTACTTGATCCTAGGCTGAACAAGCTCAATTAGTAGAGTAGTACACTACGGGCAAGCCTATGGAGCATTTTCTGTGGCACAAGAATATCATTTCCGAGGGTGAGTGAATTCTGTTTATTTTGAAGTTCCTCAGTGTGCGTGAATGTTTTGTAGGGGGCAAGCACTTGATTCATGAAGGAGAGGTATGTCTGGACCTCTGAATTGAGTAAGTAAGCCGGTTAGGAATATTGTGTGGCTCGCGGGAATCTACTCTTGAGGTGTAGATGTTACACTAATGTATACTCAAACTATGTGAAATATTCTTGGTGTGACGAGTTAGGGAAGTCGCTCAGTGAAGATAGGCCTCTGTAGAGTGAGGTTTGATTGCGCGGGACGAGCAATGGTTTAAGTGTGGGGTGTTGATAGTACGCTATATTTATGCAATTTAGACACTATTTATACTCTAATTTAGCTGCACTTTATTGATATTTGAATGCAAAAAGATAACAAAATGCTCTAATTAATAATTGTATGCTTTGCAGGAGCCACTCCAAGCTAGGAGGAAGCTAAAGAGTGTTTCTGAATCAATATGGAGTGTGGAAGGCCAATCGAAGATTAGACCGGTCGAAAAGGAGCAACAAAAGCAAGCAGGGAGATCCCCTCCAGGTGCGCTGCTGTAGAGTTGACCGTGAATTAGACCACGCACTGGAGGCAGAACACTGGCTGCAATCCACGGCCGGATTCGCGATTGAATCTGCGGTCGCAAACGAGCGGACGTAGGCCAACAACTCAGGGGAAATTATGTAATTTCCAAGGGGACCAACCTAAACCTATATGAAGCCTAATTTGCCCAGAAGAGAAGAGAGTTGTTTTTAGGAGTTTTTGGGAGGCAAGAACAAGAGAGAGAAGATGGAAAATTTCCTAAGAGTTTTCATCTTCTTCTTCTTACTTCCATTGTTGATTATGAATTGTTATAGTGAATATTTATCCATTAGTATTAGTAGCTAAACCCATCATCTAGGGTTGATGGAACCAATTGTCGGATGAAGTTTTGACTATGTTTAGATATAATTGAGCCGTTCTTATTCTATGATTGTTCAACTATGTGTTGTGTTGTGATTAATTGAAAGGGCTTTTGATTAATAGTGTCTAGTTACCTTGTGTTGCTTGAGAAGGAACACTTGGTTAGATTGTTGGTGAACAACACCACTTTCTGGTAAGTTAAGAGATTAATTACTTGAATTTAAAAGAGGGGTTGAAGATAAAGAAGCTTTGGAGGGATAATTCTGAGTTGCATAAATTGTTAACTAGAGTAGTTCGAGAGAATGCTTCTAGTAAATTATCGTAATTGATCGAGATATAATTACGGTAGCCCGAAACTCATAATCCTCATAGAGTATTACGGCGAGATTATAGCTAACGTGGCAGGAATTAGTCCAGCAATTGGGTAAATCAATAGCCCTAGATCCTTTTACCTTTAAATTCAACCTTATTCTTGATTATTGCTAATTTTGTTGTCATTTTTCATTAGATAAATAAATTCCACTTATACTCTATTAAAAATCTTGCATCCGGAAATTGTTTGAGCTTATCATTAGCATTGTTAAAAGTTGTAGTAAATAGGTTAGTTCCCCGTGGGATTCGACTCCAGACTTGAACCGGATTATATTTGCAGCGACCGCTTAGTCCTATTTAGAAGGCATAGTTGGGCGTGATCACCCTTGCAACTCTAGGAAGCAAGGCAAGCTCATAAGCAACCTTCCCAACATGTCGCAACACCTGAAATGGGCCAACCCTTGGTCTCAGCTTGCCCTTCTTCCCGAACATCATAACGCCCTGCATAGGTGAAACCCGGAGCAAGACCCGCTCTCCAACAATGAATGCAACATCGCGAACCTCCTAGTCCACATAACTTTTTTGTCTGGACTGGATTGTGCGAAGTCGATCTTGAATCACCTTCACCTTATCCAGGGCATCCTGAATCAAGTCCGTACCCAATAATCTAACCTCGCCCGACTCGAACAAACCCACTGGGGACAGACACTGCCTACCATATAGAGCCTCATACGGTGCCATATGGATGCTTCACTGATAACTGTTGTTGTAGGCAAACTCTGCAAGTGGCAAGAACTGATCCCACGACCCTCCAAATTCCATAACACATGCACGGAGCATATCCTCTAATATCTGAATAATGCGCTCGGACTCTCCGTCTGTCTGAGGGTGAAATGATGTGCTCAACTCCACTCGAGTACCCAACTCATGCTTTACGGCCCTCCAGAACTGTGATGTAAACTGCTTACCCCAGTCAGAGATGATAGATACTAGTACGCCATGAAGATTGACGATCTCGCGGATGTAAATTCGAGCCAGCTGCTTGGAAGAATAGGTAATCATTAAATGAAAGAAATGAGCTTACTTGGTCAGCCTATCCACAATCACCCAGACTACATCAAACCTCCACTGAGTCCGTGGGAGTCCAACAACGAAATCCATGGTGATCCGCTCCCCCATTTCTGCTCTGGAATCTCTAGCTTCTGAAGCAACCCACCTGGTCGCTGATGCTCATACTTCACTTGATGGCAATTTAGACAGCGAGCCACATACTCCACTATGTATTTCTTCATCCTCCTCCACCTGTAATGCTGCCTCAAGTCCTGATACATCTTCACGGCACTCGAATGAATGGAGTACTGCGAACTGCAAGCCTCATGGAGAATCAACTTACGCAATCCATCTACATTGGGTACACATAGCTTGCCTGTATCCTCAGTGCACCATCATCTCCAATAGTGACCTCCTTATCATCATCGTGCTGCACCGTGTCCTTAAGGACAAGCAGATGGGGGTCATTATACTGACGCTCCCTGATACGATCATAAAGAGACGACCGAGAGACCACACAAGCCAATACTCGACTCGAATTAGAAATATCCAATCTCACAAACTAGTTGGCTAAGGCCTAAACATCCAACGCCAATGGACTCTCTGCTGCTGGTAGATATTCTACACTCCCTAAACTCTCCACCCGGTGACTTAAAGCATCGCCCACCACATTGGCCTTCCCGGGATGGTACAAAATGGTGATATCATAATTCTTAAGCAACTCCAACCATCTCCGCTGGCGCAAGATAAGATCTTTCGTTTTGACCAGATGCGGCAAACTCCGGTGATTGGTGTAGAACTCACAAGGGACACCATACAAATAGTGCTGCCAAATCTTGAAAGCATGAACAATAGCTGCTAACCCTAGGTCGTGGACAAGATAGTTCTTCTCATGCACCTTCAGCTGTCCGGATGCGTAGGCAATCACACTACCGTCCGGCATCAACTCCACGCCGAGACCAATCCGTGACTCATCACAATATACAGTATAAGACCCCGAACCTGTAGGCAATACTAATATTAGGGTTGTAGTCAAAGCCGTCTTGAGCTTCTGAAAGCTCCGCTCACACTCCTTTGTCCACCTGAATAGAGCACCCTTATGGGTCAGCCTGGTCATAGGAGCTACAATAGATGAGAAACCCTATACAAATCGACGGTAATACCTCGCCAAACAAAGAAAACTCCGGATCTCCGTAACTGAGGACGGTCTGGGCCAACTCTGCACTGCTTCAATCTTCTTCGGATCCACCTGCATCCCATGACTCGATACTACATGACCCAAGAATTCCACTAAGTCTAGACAAAACTCAGACTTTGAAAAATTTGCATATAACTTCTTTTCTCTGAAGGTGTGAAGCACAGCCCTCGGGTGCTGCTCACGAGTCTGGGAGTACATCAGAATGTCATCAATAAACATAATGAAGAATGAGTCAAGATAAGGCCGGAACACATCGTGCATCAACTGCATAAAAGCTGTTGGGGCATTGGTCAGCCAAAAATACATCACAAGGAACTCGTAGTAACCATACCAAGTCCTAAACGCAGTCTTCGGGATATTTGGCTGCCGAATCTTCACCTGATAATAGCCTGAACGTAAGTCAATCTTGGAAAACACTCTGGCACCCTGTAACTGATCAAATAAGTCATCAATACAAGGCAAATAATACATGTTCTTCACTGTAACTTTGTTCAACTAGCGACAATGAATGCACATACGCATAGAACCATCCTTTTTCTTCACAAACCATCCGAATGAAGACCTTATCAAGCAACTCCTGTAACTTCTCCTTCAACTCCTTCAATTCAGGAGGAGCCATGCGATATAGAGGAATCGAGATGGGTTGAGTGCCCAGTAACAAATCAATGCCAAAATCAATATCTCTATCGGGCGGCATGCCCGGAAGATCAGCTGGAAACACATCTAGAAAGTCCCTCACTACTGGAACTGACTCAACTATAGGGGTATCAATACTGATATCTCCTACATAAGCTAGATACACGACACACCCCTTCTCAACCATTCGTTGAGCTTTAAGAAATGAAATAACTTGTTTGGGAGTATAATATAAGGTACCTCTCCACTCTAATCGAGGTAAACCTGGCATAGACGGCATCACAGTCTTAGCGTGACAATCAAGAATAACATAATGGGGTGACAACTAGTCCATGCCCCAGATAACATCAAAGTCTACCATGCTGAGTAATAATAAATTGGCTCTTGTCTCAAATCCACTAAGAGCAATCAAACATGACGGATACACATGGCCCACAAAAAGAGAATCCCCCAAGGAAACTCAAAGAATCCCGAGATACGCCCAAATACATGGCAAAAGAAGAAGACACATAGGAGTATTTAGAGCATGGGTCAAATAATACTGACACGTCTCTATGACAGACCGGAACAATACCTGTAATGACAGAGTCAGAAGCAACTACCTCTGTATGAGCCGGAAGAGCATAATATCTGGCCTAGCCTACACCTCTAGGGCGACCACGACCTCCCCAACCTCCACCCCGAGTTGGCTGAGTAGGTGGGGCGGTAGCTGGTGCTGGAATCATAGACTGAGGACCCGGTGGAGCACGTGGTGGCTGAGAAGTCTGTGGAGGTGCACCCCTCCTAAGTCTGGGGCAATCCCTCACCATATGGAGAGTGTCTCCACACTCAAAACAACCCCTTGGAGGGCGTGGCTATTGTGACTGACTCGAGCCAGGTCTGCTAGATTGGTCGCTAAAGGCACCACGAGCAGGAGGCACACTACATACTGGCGGTGCATAATAAGGCTCCTGGGGCCTAGCAGGGCCTGGAACACCACTGGCGGCTGGAAGAGCTGAATGAACGGGGCGACTCACATAACCCCTACCATGTCGAACTGCAGTTGGGGCACGAGTACCACTGTGTGTGCTAGACTCTCGAGACCTCTTGGCCTCCGTTTCCTCTCTATCCCGAGCAAGTGTGCCCCCCAATCACCTGGCAATACTCATAACCTGCAGATAAGAAATATACATCTCCAACTCCCTGCACATACTAATCCAGATACCGGGGTGGAGTCCTTCAATAAATCATCAAACCTTCTCTCGAACTGTGGCAACCAAGGCCGGAGTATGTCGGGCCAAATCATTAAAGCGGACTGCATACTCTGACACAGTCATATCACTCTGGCGCAGCTGCTCAAACTCTGCATGCCACGAGTCCCTGAGGCTCTAAGGGATATACTCTCTCAAAAACATTTCCGATAACTGAGTTCATGTAAGTGAAGCTGCCTCATCCTGACTACTCAACTCATAAGCACGCCACTACTGACAGGCTGCTCCTCTAAGCTGTAAGCTGGTAAAGGAAACCCCACTCATCTCTGCTATGCCCATAGTATGGAGAATACGATAACACTTCTCTAGAAAACCCCGGAGTATTATCTGTAGCCAATCCGCAGAAGGTAGGTGGGTGGTACTTCTTGTACCTTTAAAGTCTGAGCAGCTCCAACTCATAAGCGACTTTCCTAGTCTCGTGCTGAACCAGATCTACCGGCTGCATATAGATGAACTCTAGTGCCTGGCCAACCAGGACCCTCTGCTCAGGAGTACGGGCTGCGGGAGTCTGTGCCCCTCCCCTAGCCTGAGATGTGGCAGAAGCAAGTGGAATCAATCCAGCCAGAGCTAAGGTGCTGAACATGCTCATAAACTGGGCTAGAGTCTCCTGGAGAGCTGGTGCAGCAAAAGGCACCTCAGGTGCCTGCCCTCTAGTTGGAGCTACTGGGGTCTCCTCTGTCGCAGCGCGTGTTGGTGCTATGGCTGCACCGCTTGGTTGTCCTCGGCCTCTATCCCAACCCCGGCCTCTCGCGGCTCTAGCAGGGGGCACAGGTGCCTGATTATCAGATCCTCTAGTACGAGTCCTCATCATCTGTGAGAAAGAATAGAATACAACAGTTTAGAACTTTTGGTGTCAACAAATTTCACACAACAATGGTGGCTAACAGTTCCATAGCCTCCTGAGGATAAGTACAGACGTCTCCGCACCGATCCGTGAGACTCTAATAAACTGGCGTGTGACTCACGACACCTAAGAACCTAGAGCTCTGATACCAACTTGTCACGACCCAAACACCCCTCCAAAACATGTCGTGATGGAACCTAGTCTCTACGATTAGGTAAACCTAACATATTGCATAAATAAAAATAATAGAAGCAAAACTTATTAACTAACTGCAACAACTTCTGAATAACAAATAACAATTTTGCTCGGCATGTACAATAACAATAACGCTAGACGTACACAACTTTCCCAAAACCCGGAACATCATGAGTCACAAGCTACAGAAAGGAAATACTATCTCTATTCACCAAAGTCTAATAAAAATAAATACAGGAAGTGTTTGACACGGGGGAGAATAGAGGGGGACTCCAAGGTCTGCTGACGCGATAGATATACCTTGAAGTCTCCAAAGCTGTCTCAACTTACTGGTAATGGGGCTGATAATGAGCACCTGAATCTGCACACAAAAATGTGCAGAAGAGTTGCATGAGTACACCACAATGGTACCTAGTAAGTGCCAAACCTAACCTCGGTAGAGTAGTGACGAGGTCAGGTCTGGGCCCTACTGGGATATAATAACAAGACAGATGATATAATAAAATGAAGTAAAATGGAGAATTTAACAGAAAGTAATTCACAGAGAAATAACAACACACAAACAATGTGATAACAATACGGGCGCTCCCGAGATACTGTCTCGTAGACCCAAAAGTAAATATTCGAGGAGATCTCCCGAGGTACCATCTCGTAGTCTGAAAATTAAATGTACAAGGAGAACTCCCGAGGTACCGCCTCGTAGTCTGAAAAGTAAATATGCGGGAAGAACTCCCGAGGTACCGCCTCATAGACTCAAAAGTAAATGTGTGCAGGGAGAACTCCCGAGGAACCGCCTCGTAGTCTCAAAAGTAAATATGCATGGAGAACTCCCGAGGAACCGCCTCATAGTCTCAAAAGTAAATATACAGGGAGAACTCTCGAGGAAACTGCCTTGTAGTCTCAAAAGTAAACACACAGCTCAATTCGATAAATACAACAGTTAACAACAAGATTTATACAGTTATACTGATAAAAAATAAGGAAAAGTAGGAAGTCAACTAGGCATGATTCACAGGGTTCAAATAAGTTGTTAAGGCACGTAGACATGCAATATTAGACTAAACAGGATAGCTACACATATTGGAATAGCTCAATTATTAATTAAAACAAACTAATACTCATTTAAATTGTAAAACTCAATTTAAAGGAAAAACAGATTACTACTCAGTAAAATAAATCGTGTTTTACAACAAATAGCCCGTGTACGTACTCGTCACCTCACATACACGTCACTCACATATCAAAACAGTACCAAATCCTAAGGGGATTTCCCCCACACAAGGTTAGCCATACCACTTACCTCGAACGAAGCTCAATCAATCGGTAACAATGCATTTTCCACGAATACCCTGCTCCGAATGGCCCAAATCTAGCAAAAATCAATTACATACCTTAAATACAACTATAAGAAATTAATCTAATTAATGAAATCAAAGCTAAATCAAGAAATTAGAAAATCATCCCAAAAAGTCTCTCCGGGGCCACGTCTCGGAATCGGGTAAATGTCACAAAATATGAACTCCCATTCACTCATTAGTTCATTCGTACCAAAATAATCCAAATCCGATATCAAAATTGCAATCAGAATCCAAAATCTTAGTTGAAGAACTTCTTCCCATTTTCCCCAAATTTTCAATCCAAATCCGAATAAAAATAATGAAATCAACCACAGATTAGTGGAATATAACCATAAAGGAGTTAAGAATCATTACCCAAAAAGCTTTCTCAGAAAATCCCTAAACTAATCTCCCAATCCGAGCTCTCAAAGTCCCAAAATCGAAATGGGAATAACAACCCTCGAAATCTTATTTTCTGCCCAGTAAACTCGCTTCTGCAAGCCTTCAACAGCACATGCGGGAAATCCATCGCTGGTGCGAAAATGACTTAAATGACTGGGACCGCATCTATGAGCATTGGGCCGAACCTGTGAGCCCGCTCCTGTGGTTTGACTTCCGCATCTGTGACCCCCGCCCAGGCCACCCATACAGCTCCTGCGACCATCACTACGCATCTGCGAATGCGCAGATGCGGCTCCCTTCTCGCACCTGCGCTTACAAACCTTCTTGACCAAAATCGCACCTGCGCCCTTTACTCTGCATGTGCGATCCTGCACCTGCGGTCTCCCTACTGCAGGTGCAAAACACTAGAAATCAGCAAAGCTTCAGCAATTGAATAAGTCCAAATTCAATCCGTAAAGCATTCGAACTACACCTGAGGACCTCGGGACCTCAACCAAATATACCAACAAGTCCTAAAACACCACACAAACTTAGTCGAGCCCTCAAATCACATCAAACAACAATAAAAACATGAATCACCCTCCAATCTATACTTAATAAACTTGAAACTTCAAATTTCTACAACCGATGCCCAAACCTATCAAACCACGTCTGATTGACCTCAACTTTTGCACACAAGTCATAATTGACATTACGAACCTACTCCAACTTCCTGGATCGGAATTTGATTTGATATTTACTGGAAATTAAGTATATTATGGATTTTTCATCTGCAAATAATTAATGAAATAATTTTAAACAGAGGCATTAGTATAATTATCTAGAATTTTGATTAATGAAGGTGTTTCCCTATACTGAGTATTTTCCATCTCTGTTGATGGTTTTGAGGTTTTATGTACGTTGTGTGGAGCCTTGGGCTATTTTTGAGAAATTGATTGATTTTACTATATCATTGGAGTTGGTTGTGGTCATTGGGCAAATTGTGAGAGGAATTGATTGTTTTGTGTTGTAGTGATAATATTTCATGTAAATTGTTATGTGATTTGAGTTATTATTATGAGGATATAAGGGTGTCATTTCACTGTTGATATTATGTGGGTATAAGGGTGGCATTTCACTGTAGTTATGTGTGTTGGGATATTGTCTGGGCGGAGTGATAAGGGTGGCTATTATACGGAGTAATAAGGATGGCTATTGATATTGTCAGGGCGGAGGGATAAGCGAGGCTATTATAGAAGAGATAAGGGTGGCTGTAGCAGAGATAAGGGTGGCTATTGTCAAGGATGATATGTGATGATGTGGAGTTATTGTGTTGGTAATTTTTATGTTGGGGTTATTGCGTTGGTAATTTTCATGTGATACTGTGATTTTCCTTGTGATTATTTTTATATCTTGTGCAAGTTATCTTGTTGTTTCGGTAAACTTGATAATAGTCTGATCTATGTTGAAATTGGGAGCCTGCGATTATTGCCAGGCGGATTATGAAATGAAATGTAGGCACGAGGTGCCGTAAGTAAATAATGATAATATTGGCATGCGAATTATCCGTGAAGTTATGATATGAAATGTGGCACAAGGTGCCGTGAGTAAATGATGATGATATTGGCAAGTGAGTTGTTTGTCCGATTGTGATGGAGAAATTGGCACGAGGTTCCATGGAAATATGAAAGTAGGCTGAGACCCGCATTTTATGATTATGAAATGAAGTGTCACAGGGTGACTTTTATTTGAAATATATTTTTTTGAAAGAATTATATTTGGAAGATATTTGTTTGATAGGAGTATATTCGAAATATATTTATTGGAAAGTATTATATGATGAAGATTATTACTTGAAAAACATATAGGCGGAAGATTTATATCTGAAGGACTTGATTAATTGGTTGTACTTGTATTCATTATTTGATGAGCAATATTTATAGAGTTCTTGTTGCCCTGCTGTGTATATCACTGGTTGATTATTGTTCCCATCGTTGTTATTTATTTCCTATTATTTTTGTATACTATATTGCACAGGTTATTAGACTAGTGAGAGTCTTGACTGTACCTCGTCACTACTCTACTAAGGTTAGTCTTGATACTTAATGGGTACCGACTGTGGTGTACTCATACTACACTTCTGCATATTTTTGTGCAGAGCTAGGTATTGGAGATATCAGAACCTTCAAATCCCGATTCCGAGATCGTTTACTCAAAAGTCCAAGTTTGGTCAAGTCTTCCAACTTAAAGCTTCTAAATTTAGAAATTTCTTTCCAAACTAACACTGAACTTCCCAAAACTAAATTTCGGCCACACGTACAAGTCGTAATACTTGGAGGGAAGCTACTTAAGGCCTCAAACCACTAAATGATGTGCTGGAGCTCAAAACGACCAGTCGGATCATTAGACTACGTGCCCCAATATAGCTACTGCCCCACCTGTACAACCAGTTAGGGGTGGAGGACAGGCGGGTAGAGGGAGCCCTATAGGGGGAGGCCCAGCCCGTTGATATATTTGCTATGGTATGGCTGAGGCCATTATACCAGATGGTGTCATTACAGGTATGATCCCGAATTGTTATAAAAGGATATTTTCCTTAATTTGATTCGGTTATGAATATTGAGGCGAGTCCTCCTATTATGCTCTGCTTATGGGCGAGCTTCGTAATTTTGTGACCCACTTATTTGTTTATCCTTGTTGGGATTTGATGATTTTAGCCCGTGTCTATCATTTTTATTTTCGTACACTATTGAGGACTATAAGTCCAAAAGTGACGTTCTACTATTCACTACAGTGGGTTTTGATGTTATTTCAGAATAATTGATTTCAATTTTATGAATTATATGCCCAATTGGAATAGGGGTTCATTATGTGTTGTGAAAATTGCTTACAAAATTTATTGAAAAGAAGAAAGAAAGGAAATTCAAACTTTCAGTTGGCACAATGTGCAAAATACTTGTGATTCGGAGTTGAAGACGAGATCCTCATAATTTTATATGATGTGAAATATTTAAACTGGGCTACAAGCCGCGGTGGAAGTTATATAAGGACGAGGTCCTTGTTGTGAAAAAATATGAGTTTAAATTCTCCCTTTATGAAATTAAATATGTACCATAATATTATTAGGGAAGCTTGCCTGTTAGGCTTATTTAATAATTCTTTTATATGTTTCTGTGCATATTTAGCCATATTCGTGCTATAAACATTGAGTTTTAGCCAAATAATTAATCGGAGTTTGACTTTTGAGCAAACTACTCTGCGGACCCATAAGTTTGGATTGGAGGGTGATTCGTGTTTTTGTTGTTGTTTGACGTGTTTTGAGGGCTCGACTAAGTTCGTACGATGTTTTAGGACTTGTTGGTATATTCGGTTGAGGTCTCAGGGGCCTTAGGTGTGTTTAAGATGCTTAACAGTTTGAATTTGGACTTAGGCAAATGGTTGAAGCCTTCTGATATCTGGTGGTTTCGCACCTGCGGTGGGGAGACCGCAGGTGCGTACTGGCACATGTGGATGAAGGAGCACGGAAGCGGGAGTTGAGGAGATGGCCAGGGGTCGTAGGTGCAAGGGCACTTCTGCATCTGTGAGCCCGCAGATGCGCTCGAAGCTCCGCAGATGCGGCGAGTAAGATGGAGGGGAAGATCATAGAAGCAGACCTTTGTCCGTAGGTGCACACACGCAGGAGCAACCAATTGCTTGCAGATGTGGACCCAGTCCTGTAATTCATTTTCGCACCTGGAAGGGAAATTCCGCAGGTGCGACAATGGGTCCGCAGATGTGGAAGAACTGGGCAGAAAATGAGATTTTGAGTGTTTGATTTCCATTTCGATTTTGGGACTTTGAGAGCTCGGTGTGAGGCAATATTTCAAGGTTTCTTCAAGAGGATTGTTGGGGTAATTGATTCTAACTCGGATTGGACTATATTTCATGAACCTATTGCTATTTTCATCATCTAATTAGGGATTTGAGTTGTAAATTTAGGGGAAAATAAACTTCATAGGCTAAAATTTCGAGTTTTGGAAGGTGATTTGAGGATGGATTCAAGTAATTCTTGTTGGTTGGACTCGTGAGTGGATGGGTGTTCACATTTTGCGACTTTTGTCGAATTTCGAGTGTGAGCCCGGGGGCCGGTTTGAGCCTATTTCGGATTTTGGCATATAATTTCGTGTTTTCATTGTGGAATTAATTCTTTTAGCCTATATTAATTATACCGTATTGGTTATGGCTAGATGCAGGGCATTTGGAGATTGATTCGAGGGGCAAAGGCATTTCGAAGTAGGATTTTTGCGCGGTTTGAGGTAAGTAACAGTTTTAAATCTGCTCGTGAGGGTATGAAACCCCGGATTTTGGTATGATGTGATTTTTTGGGAGTTGGCGCATATGCTAGGTGATGGGTGTATGGGCGTGCACCGTGGGGGATTGTGACTTGGTCTGTCCCCTGAGACTGTAAAGTCGAATAGCTTATTGTTAATTACATGTTCCCTCTGTCTTCTAGAAATTTGAATACTATTCATGTTAGAAACCTTGCTTAGGCAATATGGTATCATTGTTGTGACCCGCGGGGGTCGGGTACCTATTGAATTACCAGCTATTTGCTTTCTTGAACTCAGTCACAGTTTTACTTGCGTGTCATATCTCCGTTTCCTCTTGTTTCCTTGTTGACACTTGTTATTATCTCTTTTGGCCTGAATTGCATGATTTCTAAGAGCCCAAGAGGCTGGAAAGGTTAGTGACTGGGATAGGTCCAGAGTGCCGAGCTGTGAGCTATGTGAGGTATATGGATCGGGTTGCACGCCGCAACAAGCCTTATGTCTACTCATGGACCGTGGATCGGGTTGTACGCCGCAACGAGCCTTGTGGCTACTTATATGATTGGGTCGGGCTGCATGCCGCAGTGATTTAGCGCTTGGACTAAAAGGAGCCCTTCCAGAGTCTGTACACCCACAATGAGCGCAGGTACCTATTGAGGGTGAGTACTGAGGGCTGAGAGCCGATTGATTGAGCTGTTGTGACGAGTTGAGTTACTATTGCCCTGATAGGCTATACTTTCTTTTCATTTTTTGATGCACTTCGTTTCTATCTGTCATTGTTGTGAAATTTGTGAAAGATTCTATATCCGGATTACCTGAACTTGAACTGCATAAAACTGATTTGGCTCAAACTGTCGGATTTGAAAGCATGTCTATTCTTTGCTGAAATTATTGGAAATGAACTGTATTTGTATAGCTCGTCATTAACTTCTCCATTCCTTATTTATTTCTGTTACTTAGTGAGTTGGTTGTCTCACGCTACACCCTGCACTTCGTGTGCAGATCCAGGTGTTCCCGGTCATAGAGGTTATTGATATTTGAGCAGCTGATTCCGGAGACTATGGAGGTAGCTGCATGGCGTTCGTAGGCCTTGGCTCTCCTTCTTTATCTTATTCGCATTTTAGTTCTTGTTCCTTAAATGTTTTATTAGACTGTCCTATTATAGATTCTCATGTACTCAGTGACACCCCGATATCGGGCTATTTTTCCGCACTTATGCTTTGGGTTTTACCCCATTTTTATGAAAAACTCCGGTTATTTTTAAATGTCTTAATTTATTTATGTTAAATGTTGAATGTCTTTTGGAAATGTATGCTTGTCTAGTATCATGATAGGCGCCATCACGTCGGGTTAGGTTTTGAGTCGTGACACTTGAGTGGGGGAATTACCCCTTAGGCATCGAGTCTTATAAGCCATATGTGAAATGTGAAAAGCCATGTACGCGAGGTGATGAGCACGTACTCGGGCTTATATGCGCAAACATTTATTGGGTTAATGTCTTAGGCATTATTGTATAGTAAATGGGATAATTGTTGGCATTTATTAAATTCTTTATTTACCATGCCTCAGTCCTTGTTTGTCGAATTTGTTTTTATATGACAATTTGATGTGATTGTTACTTGAATATTTATGTGAATTCCGTCAGTTTGTTGTTTTGATATTTCCTGGAAATAATTATATTATGGATTATTTATCCGCAAATAATTAATGAAATAATTGTAAACTGAGGCGTTCATATAATTATCAAGAACTTGGATTAATGAAGGTGTTTCCCTATACTGAGTATTTTCCATCTCTGTTGATTGTTTTGAAGTTTTATATACATTGTGTGGAGCCTTGGAATATTTTTGAGAAATTTATTGATTTTACTATATCATTGGAGTTGTTTGTGGTCATTGGGCAAATTGTGATAGGAATTGATTGTATTGTGTTGTCGTGATAATATTTTGTGTACATTGTTGTGTGATTTGAGTTATTATTATGAGGATATAAGGGTGGAATTTCACTGTGGTTATGTGTGTTGGGATATTGTCTGAGCGGAGTGATAAGGGAGGCTATTATACGGAGCGATAAGGGTGGCTATAGGAGTGATAAGTGTGGCTATTGATATTGTCAGGGCGGAGGGATAAGGGAAGCTATTAAAGGAGTGATAAGGGTGGCTATAGGAGAGATAAAGGTGACTATTGTCAGGGATGATATGTGACGATGTGGAGTTATTGTGTTGGTAATTTTTATGTGATGATGTGGGGTTATTGCATTGGTAATTTTCATGTGATTCTGTGATTTTTCTTGTTTGTATTTTTATATCTTGTGCAATTTGTCTTGTTGTTTCGGTAAACTTGATAATAATTTGATCTATGTTGAAATTGGGAGCCTGCAGTTATTGCCATGCAGATTATGAAATGAAATGTGGGCACGAGGTGCCGTGAGTAAATAATAATGATATTGGAATGTGAATTATCCGTGAAGTTGTGATATGAAATGTGTCACAGGGTGCCGTGAGTAAATGATGATGATATTGGCACGTGATTTGTCCGTGCGGTTGTGATAGAGAAATTGGCACGAGGTGCCGTGGAAATATGAAAGTGGGTTGAGACCCGTATTTTATGAGTATGAAATGAAGTGTCACAGGGTGACTTTAATTTGAAAGATATTTATTTGAAAAAAAATTATATTTGAAAGATATTTATTTGAAAGGAGTATATTCGAAATATATTTATTGGAAAGTATTATATCCTAAAGATTATTACTTGAAAAACATATAGGTGGAAGATTTATATCTGGAGCACTTGATTAATTGGTTGTACTTGTATTCATTATTTGATGAGCAATATTTATGCTTTTCTTGTTGCCCTGCTGTGTATATCACTGGTGGATTATTGTTGCCATCATTGTTATTTATTTCCTATAATTTTTGTATACTATATTGCACAGGTTATTAGACTAGTGAGTGTCTTGACTATACCTCATCACTACTCCACTGAGGTTAGTCTTGACACTTACTGGTTACCGACTGTGGTGTACTCATACTACACTTCTGCACATTTTTGTGCAAAGCCAGGTATTGGAGATATCGGACTGGGACAGAGTTAGAGTGCGATCGCAAGGATTCAAGGTAGAGCTGCTTGGTCATCGCAGTCCCTTGGAGTCTTTCAATTTTTATTGTACTGTTAATTATTAATCAAACAGTATTGAGTATTCGATCCTTGAGATCATTTCATGTATTCAGTTAGAGTTCGTGACTCAATATTACGAGTCTTGGGAGGTTGTTTGTAAATTTTTTCCGTTGTTAGTTTCTATTAAAGAAAATGGCTTGAATTGTAATTATAATCGGCTTACATAGTCATAGAGACTAAGTGCCATCACTACGCTTGTGGTGGAATTTTGGGTCGTGACATTATTAGTTTCCACCTTCTTGTCGTTTGCTTCGATCTTCTTTTCCCCCGACTCAACTCGTTTCGTTAGTTCTTTGAGCATCTTTATGATTGCGGGATTGGCCCCCGATTCATTTTCGTTCGATTTCCTTCCGATTCGACCTTGCGAGCAACTTCCTGGGACGGCTCTGGCTCGATCATGCTTGGTGCATGATTCTGGTTTTGGAGCTAGGCTATCGCAGCTTGTTGAGCATGCAACATCTCGAAGATCACCCAAAGGCTGATTCCGCCCTCTTCGCGCATTGTGCGCTCTGAGCAACCGATCGAACATCCCTACAGACGCTACTCTCGGGAGCGGTGGCCAAATTTGCATTGACGGCTATATCTGAGCTGACGTTGATTAGATCTACAGCCGGAAATCCATCGAGGCCAACTGGAGGTACGTCGTTCCGTGGTGCTATGTTTTCATTTTCGTCATGGTGACCAAAGTTATTGTCCACGTGTACGGGTGTTGCCTTAGAGTTCAACATTGTGATCCAGGAATCAAAGATACTCACAAGAACAAGTGAAAAATAGTATGTGTTACGAAAGTTAGTACCAGGAAATCACTATTATCCTTATCCCCACGGTGGGCACCAAACATTTTACCCTAAAAACGGATAACAATTGAACTTATACGCGGTTTTAAGTATACGTGACATAACTTGGCACAAATTAAGAGAATATATTAATATTGAATTTGACGATAACAGAAATAAATATTGTAACGACCCGACCGGTTGTTTTGCTTTCTAGGACCCCATTCCCCTAAATAAGACTCCCCATATGCGCTTTTACTGTTTTATGACTTGCGGGGATGGTTAGTTTGATATTTGGGAGGGTTCGGGTTGAAATCGGAATAATTGGTTTGTTAAGTTGGCCTAAAAGGCTAAGTTTGACTTTGGTCAACATATTGAATAAACGACCTCGGGATCGGGATTTGACTGTTCCAATAGGTTCGTATGATGATTTCGGACTTGGGCATATGCTCGGTTCGGGTTTTGGATGACCCAGAAGCGTTTCGGCGCCTAATATCAAACGTTGGTTCTTGAAGAATTTTGAATTTCTTTAAATTTGGCTTGGAGCAGGTTTTGGTGTTATAGAGGTCCAAAAACTTCCGAGATATGGAATAATTCTGTAATGTCATTTAAGACTTGCACGCAAAATTTGGTGTCAATCCGAGTAGTCTAAGTACGTTTTGGCATATTTTGAGTGAATAGAGTAACTTGAAGTTCATAAGTTTGATTCAATTGGTTTTGGGGAGCGATTCTTAGTTTTAATGTTGTTTCGAGCGTTCAGAGAGTTCGAGCTAGTCCGTTTTATGATTCTAAACTTGTTGGTATGTTTGGGCGGGGCTCCGGGGGCCTCAATTGTCAATCGGACGAGGCTCGGACCAAGTTAGGAGCTTGGAGAAATAGCCGAAGCTCCCAAATTCTGTCATAATCGCACCTGCGCTTTTCCAGTCACAGGCACGGGCTCGCATGTGCAAGCCATGAGCCACAAAAGTGAGAAATGGAGGGCAGCCCAGAATCCGCAGATGCGGAAGATTGGGCGCACCCGCGTGAGCGTAGGTGCGAGAGCCATGGTCGCAGGTGCGGTTAGGCTCGCAGAAGCGGCCCTCCTTGTCCGTAGATGCGTAGCCTAGCCAGGTGAGGGAAAGGCGCACCTGCGAGGCATTTGCCGCAGGTGCGAGACCGCAGATGCGGCCCAAAGCTCCGCAGGTGCGAGATCGCAGATGCGGCCCAAAGCTCCACAGGTGCGAAAGTCGCTGGGCAGTGAGGGTTCATTTAATACGGGACTTAAGCCATTTGTATCACATTTTCTTCCCGTCTTGGGCGATTTGGGAGCTTTTAAGGAGGGGATTTTGACCTAGCTTTGTGAGGTAAGTAATTTCTACTTAAGGTGAGTTTAATACATAGATTATAGGTAGATTGTAACATGAAAATTGGTAGAAATCATGGGTTTAGATGAAAAACCTAGGGTTTAATAAAAATGGGATTTTACCACGAAAATAGTTGTGGGACTTAGTGAAAATCATATATTTATGTTCCTAAGGTTATGGGTAACAACTTTCTTAAAACATTTCTGGAATCCGAGCACGTGGGCCCGGGGGTGAATTTTTAGAATCTCGTTTTAGGGTTGGGTAGCCTCTTTAATAGTTGGAATACGAATTTTTGAACATGTATTGATTAGTTTATATACTATTTGATTAGTTTGGGATTGATTCGGCACCGACTTGAGGGTGTGAGCGCATTTATGAACCGGGAAGTAGGCTTGAGGCGAGGTAAGTCTCTTTTCTAACCTTGTAAGAGGGAATCAACCCCATAGGTGGATGGAATTAAGAATGTGCTTCTATTTTTGGGGGCTACGTACGCACGAGGTGACGAGAGTTCGTACGTAGCTACTAATTATGCTATTATCCGGGTAGTCTAGGACCCATATCATGCTATGCTTACAAATGCTTGTACCCCATTTGATAATTTAAGTGCTTAAATCACATTGAAACTTGATAAAGGAAGTTGTAAAAGGTTAAACTTCATTTTCTTGACCGTTAATGAGAATTTGGTATTCTCTTTTATAATTTCCCCTTAATAAATCTGAAATTGGTTGTTGTAAATGTAGTTTCTCTTTTGTGGAGCGGGCCGAACACCTCGGTAGCAGATAGATGCATCTATGGTTCATGCCGTTCGACCCTCGGTAGTAGACAGTTTAAATATTATGTTGGATCGGGCCGTACGACCTCGGCATAACTTGCGCATGATAAATCTTTGGAACCAATTTGTAATTGATATTGCTTCTTTGTCTCGAGATATAAATTGTTAAATGACGAAAAGAATAAATTTGGTATTTAAAATTAGTGAAGGGATTATTTACTGTTTCTTGTTATTGGGTTTCTGTATACTTCATGTAATCCATGTTTAATTAATATTTTGACATATTATTGTTAGCCCATAGTAAGTGTCCAAGTCGATCCCTCGTCACTACTTCGTCGAGGTTAGGCTGGATATTTACTGGGTACATGTTGGTTTTGTACTCACACTACAATTCTGCATTTGATGTGCAGAGTTTGAGGCAAGTGCACGTGGTTATCCATCCGGCGTGCGTACTTGATCCTGGTTCGAGAGTTCATGGTGAGCTTCCCTTTTGAGTCGTTCAGTAACAGGCCGGAGTCTCTCTTTTGTTTTGTTTCTGTCTATTCTATTTCAGACAGTAGTGTAGATATCTTTTGTGTATTCAACTAGTTGCCCACATACTTGTGACACAAAATCTTGGCACACATTAGTAGACTTGTGATTTTGGTTTCGTTCCTATGGTTATACATACTTCTAGCTACTTTTATTTATTAACTTAAATCTGTTTCTCATTAAATCTTTTAAATTAAGGAAATACTGCTACATGGGAAACTCGTTAAAAGTGGGAAATCATCAATTTGATCACTGTCGGCTTCTCCAGTAACGGTGTTGGACGCCATCATGGCCTGATACAGAATGGGTCGTGAAAAATACAAACCAAACGAATCGAATAGACTTGGCCCTCGAATTCGATCACCCTTGAATCAAGAGAAGTTTTGACTTGATATAAGAATAGAGTAACATGATAATGAAAGCTAGA
>AWOL01S0021582.1:0-12910 GCA_000715115.1 Nicotiana otophora | reverse complement strand
ATTATTTGAATTGAAGGAATTTAATTAATATATTGAGAATTGTTACATTTGAAGGAATTTGATTATTTCCGCTAATTAAATAAATTATTGTAAATTCTGTAAATCATGCTGATTTAAATATCCTAGTTTTATTTCATTTATTATTATTGACCCATAGTGAGTGTCAAAGTCGGCCATCTCGTCTCTACCACTTCAAGATTAGGCTTGATACTTGCTGGGTACACGTTGTTTACGTACTCATACAACATTTGCTGCAGTGTTTGTGCAGGATCTGAGATAGGTACTAGTGGAGGACGTATCATCACATACCCACGTCATCCTGAGGCATAGTAGTGAGCTGCCTTTCTGAGCCGTTCTGCAGCTACCAGTGTCTCTTCTTATATTTACATTCTATCTATTTCATTTCAGACAGTATTTGGAGTTTTGTATAATCTACTAGATGCTCATTCACTTGTGACACCAGGTCTTGGCACACACATTGGTAGAGTTTGTGTTTATATTTTCTTGGTTTTAAATTTTATCAATGTATGCTTAATTTATTAGTTGGCTTGCCTAGCTGTAGTGTTGGGTGCCATCACGACCTACAGGTGAAATTGGGTCGTGACATTATCAGTGGTTTACCAAGACTATTTGCCGAAAAGGTAAGAACTAAAATAAAAGATAGATTTAACGGACAAATACCTTATAACAGTCTTACTTATGGAGATTTAATCAGTATTATTAACGTAAAGGTCTTGACTTATGTACAGACCTAAAACTTAAAAGTCTTATAAAAAAAGACAGACTCCAATCCAAAACAGAATTAGGAAGCTTCTGTCAAGACTTCGGTTTTAAGACAATTGCTGCTCCACCTAAGAGAGAAAAACAACATAAAAAATATTCTGAAAAGAAGGAAGGAATTCCTAAGAAAAGAAGATTTAAAATACGTTCTAAAAAGGAACATGGTAACAAATGTTGGTCATGTGGAAAGGCAGGGCATAGAGAAAATGAATGCCCAGTCACTAACAAGAAAAAGAAAAAGGTTAACACCTTAGAAATAGATGAAGATGTTAAAGAAAAGCTATTTGCTATTCTTGAACAAAACTAAAACATCACATCGTCTTCATCATCAGATGAAAGCTATTCTGACAGTGACGATGAAATGATAAACATGGCATATAGCTCAGACAGTAGCAATAGTTCTAAAGAAGGCAAATGTAGCTGCACTGGTGTAATATGTGTGTGCGGACAAAATTCTATTAAAGTCCTTACTAATAACTCTAAAGAAGTCTTATTTGATATCATTAATCACATAGATGATGAAGATATTAAAACAAAATATTTAAAAGAGTTAAAAAATATCATCATTAATCAGAAAGGAAATCATCATAAAATAGAACCCTTTAATATGAAAGAGGTTATCAATAGATTTTCAATCAAAGATGATAAAACCCACTATTCAACATCTCCAAACAGAAATAAAATCTGTAAAAGATGAAATAAAATTGGTTAAGCTTAGACTTGACAAAATAGAAATGGAAAATCTTACTAAAGAAGTATTACAAGCAGCCAATAAGAAAGAAACAATTGGTGAATACTTCACAGAAGATGATAATTCAAAAAATGATGAAGAATCAATTCGTGGTACAGCTGTGGCAAAAATTACTAAAGTAAGGACCCATAGTTATCATATTCCTATTACCTTAAAGGTAAAAGACATTACGATAAATAAATTAGCATTATTAGATTTAGGTGCAGATAGAAACTGCATAATGGAAGGAATAATACCAACCAAGTATTTTGAAAAAAGTACTACAAAATTATATTCAGCCACAGGAGAAAAATTAAAGATAGGTTATAAACTATCAAAAGCCCNACAGATTTTAGATGGTATAAAGATATGTTTATAGAAAAAGTAATGATTAGAGAAGACTGCGGTAGTGCTTTCTGGAAAGAAAGATTTATCAGTGGTTTACCAAGACTATTTGCCGAAAAGGTAAGAACTAAAATAAAAGATAGATTTAACGGACAAATACCTTATAACAGTCTTACTTATGGAGATTTAATCAGTTTTATTAACGTAACAGGTCTTGACTTATGTACAGACCTAAAACTTAAAAGTCTTATAAAAAAAGACAGACTCCAATCCAAAACAGAATTAGGAAGCTTCTGTCAAGACTTCGGTTTTAAGACAATTGCTGCTCCACCTAAGAGAGAAAAACAACATAAAAAATATTCTGAAAAGAAGGAAGGAATTCCTAAGAAAAGAAGATTTAAAATACGTTCTAAAAAGGAACATGGTAACAAATGTTGGTCATGTGGAAAGGCAGGGCATAGAGAAAATGAATGCCCAGTCACTAACAAGAAAAAGAAAAAGGTTAACACCTTAGAAATAGATGAAGATGTTAAAGAAAAGCTATTTGCTATTCTTGAACAAAACTAAAACATCACATCGTCTTCATCATCAGATGAAAGCTATTCTGACAGTGACGATGAAATGATAAACATGGCATATAGCTCAGACAGTAGCAATAGTTCTAAAGAAGGCAAATGTAGCTGCACTGGTGTAATATGTGTGTGCGGACAAAATTCTATTAAAGTCCTTACTAATAACTCTAAAGAAGTCTTATTTGATATCATTAATCACATAGATGATGAAGATATTAAAACAAAATATTTAAAAGAGTTAAAAAATATCATCATTAATCAGAAAGGAAATCATCATAAAATAGAACCCTTTAATATGAAAGAGGTTATCAATAGATTTTCAATCAAAGATGATTAAACCCACTATTCAACATCTCCAAACAGAAATAAAATCTGTAAAAGATGAAATAAAATTGGTTAAGCTTAGACTTGACAAAATAGAAATGGAAAATCTTACTAAAGAAGTATTACAAGCAGCCAATAAGAAAGAAACAATTTGTGAATACTTCACAGAAGATGATAATTCAAAAAATGATGAAGAATCAATTCGTGGTACAGCTGTGGCAAAAATTACTAAAGTAAGGNTAATTGCTGAATACTTCACAGAAGATGATAATTCAAAAAATGATGAAAAATCAATTAGTGGTACAACTATGGCAAAAATTACTAAAGTACGAACCCATAGTTATCATATTCCTATTACCTTAAAGGTAAAAGACACTACGATAAATAAATTAGCATTATTACATTTAGGTGTAGATACAAACTACATAATGGAAGGAATAATACCAACCAAGTATTTTGAAAAAAAGTACTATAAATTTATATTCAGCCATAGGAGAAAAATTAAACATAGATTATAAACTATCAAAAGTCCATATTTGTAATGATAGAATCTGCTTTATAAATGCTTTTATGGTAACTAGGGATATAAATGAAGGCATTATCCTAGGGATACCCTTTATAACTCAGATTAAACCATATCATCATAATTTAGAAGTTACTTTTACCAGAATATTAGGAAAGGAAATAAGATTCCCTTATCTTAATTCTATCTCCAAAGAAAAAAGTGATTTCCTAAATCAAAAACTATTTTTAAAATAAACCTGCTTTCAAATCAGGTAAACTATTTAAAAAATGATATAAAGGTTCACAAAATTGAACAAACTTTAAAAACCCCGTGAATGGAGGAAAAGATTAAAAATTTTGAAGAAAAACTCGAACTTGAAGTTTGTTCAGAATTACCCAATGCCTTCTAGGAAAAAAAAGGCATGTAGTCGAACTTCCTTATATAAATGAATTCATTGAACAAGCCACACCCACTAAGGCTAGGCGTATTCAAATGAGTCATGAACTCATGGAAGTTTGTAAAAATAAAATAAACGACCTCCTTAAAAAGAAGATAATTGGACCACCTATATCACCTTGGAGCTGTGCAGCTTTCAACGTTAATAAAAGCACAAAAAAGGAAAGAGGAGCTCCCAGACTTGTTTTTAATTATAAACCATTAAATAAGATTTTACAATGGATTAGGTACCCGATACCTAATAAAAGAGACTTATTAAAAAGAACTTATAAAGCTAACATCTATAGAAAATTTGATATGAAGTCAGGATTCTGGCAAATTCAAATTAGTGAAAGGATAAATATAAAACTGCTTTCAATGTCCCATTTGGACAATATGAATGGAATGTTATACCTTTCGGGTTAAAAAATACCCCATCATAATTTCAAAGCATTATGAACAACATATTCAATCCATACAGTAATATGTCAATTGTTTACATTGATGATGTTTTAATATTTTCTGAGGATATAGACACTCACTTTAAGCATTTAATATGTNGATACCCTTTATAACTCAGATTAAACCATATCATGATAATTTAGAAGCTATTTGTACCGCAATATTAGGAAAGGAAATAAGATCCCTTAACTTAATTCTATCTCCAAAGAAGAAAGTGATTTCCTAAAATCAAAAACTATTTTTAAAATAAACTAGCTTTCAAATCAGGTAAACTATTTAAAAAATGATATAAAGGTTCACAAAATTGAACAAACTTTAAAAACCCCGTGAATGGAGGAAAAGATTAAAAATTTTGAAGAAAAACTCGAACTTGAAGTTTGTTCAGAATTACCCAATGCCTTCTAGGAAAAAAAAGGCATGTAGTCGAACTTCCTTATATAAATGAATTCATTGAACAAGCCACACCCACTAAGGCTAGGCGTATTCAAATGAGTCATGAACTCATGGAAGTTTGTAAAAATAAAATAAACGACCTCCTTAAAAAGAAGATAATTGGACCACCTATATCACCTTGGAGCTGTGCAGCTTTCAACGTTAATAAAAGCACAAAAAAGGAAAGAGGAGCTCCCAGACTTGTTTTTAATTATAAACCATTAAATAAGATTTTACAATGGATTAGGTACCCGATACCTAATAAAAGAGACTTATTAAAAAGAACTTATAAAGCTAACATCTATAGAAAATTTGATATGAAGTCAGGATTCTGGCAAATTCAAATTAGTGAAAGGATAAATATAAAACTGCTTTCAATGTCCCATTTGGACAATATGAATGGAATGTTATACCTTTCGGGTTAAAAAATACCCCATCATAATTTCAAAGCATTATGAACAACATATTCAATCCATACAGTAATATGTCAATTGTTTACATTGATGATGTTTTAATATTTTCTGAGGATATAGACACTCACTTTAAGCATTTAATATGTTCTTTAAAGTCGTAAAACATAATGGATTAGTGGTAAGTGCTAAGAAGATTAAGTTATTCCAAACAACTATTAGATTCTTAGGACATGACCTATACCAAGGCACGTATAAACCGATCTGTAGAGCCATTGAGTTCTCTTCTAAATTCCCTGATGAAATCTTAGATAAAACACAATTACAAAGGTTTTTAGAAAGCCTTAATTATGTAGCAGACTTCATTCCTGATATTAGGAAAATTTGTGAACCACTATACAGACGTCTCAGAAAGAATCCAGTCCCATGGAGTCAAGAATAAATCGACACTGTCAAAAGAGTCAAATCTATTGTTCAAAAACTTCCTTGTCTAGGAATTTCTAATCCTGAAGCATTCATGATAGTTCAAACCGACGCTTCTGATGAAGGGTATGGTGGTATTCTCAAACAACGAATCTCTTCAAACTCTCTAGAACAATTAGTTCGTTTCACTTTTGGAATCTTGAATTCTGCCCAGAAAAATTATAGTACAGTCAAAAGAGAGATTTTGTCTATAGTACTATCTAATACAATGTTTCAAGACGATTTAATAAATAAATATTTTTTATTAAGAGTTGGTTGTAAAGCAGCTAAAGAGATTTTACAAAATGATGTTAAAAACTTCATTTCAAAATATATTTTTGCTAAATGGCAAGCACTATTATCTAGTTTTGATTTTCAGATAGATTTTATTAATGGCGAAGATAACACTTTACCTGACTTTCTAACCATAGAATTCCTACAGGGAAAAAATGAGACCAAGTGAGAAGGGTCCCTTCAGGGCCTCACCAAAGAGAGAAAATAGATACTCTGCATTTGCAGATTACTACTCGCCTTTACCCGTGAGACCACCTATAAACATAATGGTAACCCCTTCGAGAGTTCCCACCACAAATAAAACAGCAACAATGACAGTCCTTGGTACTATTCCAACGATAGAAGGACCATTCCAACAAGTTTCTTAGAAAGCTTCGACAAGCCAAACTGGTAAGATACTCACCAGTTCTGATTATGAAATGAAGACCCCATGGTCATTTGCACAAGCAGTCAAGCCAGAGACACCATCCCAAAAGGAAGGTAAAAACCCAGTTTCTCAGGAGAAAGAAACATTTGAAATAATTTCCAAAGCACCAATTAAAGTGGCAGCACTAGACAAAGGTTACAAAAACTTTGATAAACAAGATTTAATCAGACCCTGTTATACAAACAGAAATTATGTTGAGACCAGTGACCCCCTAAAATGAAGGAGGTATTATGAATTTATTCTTACAGATACAAGATCAGTCACTTTTGAATATACCCTTAGAGATGACAAAGATCCTGACAGTATTAGGTATTCTAGATTTACCATTAACAAAATTATTAGCCCTTTTGAATGGGGAATGAATCACTTGCACGCCCCGATTTTGCTCTCTATACAATTCAGACCCCAAACATATAGTTTTAAAGATTACATGGACGCTTGGTATAACTTTATTTACCTACGCCCTGGTTCACACACATGGTTCGTAAAATATAGCGAACAAGCAGCAAAATCAGTCATACCAAGATGGTTCCATGACTGGTGGAAAACATTTGAAGGAACAGAGCAATCCATGCCTCAGAGCTTCCATATTCATTATGAGAGATTCCAGAAAGAACAGGAAATCTCTACCTTACCGGATCATATTATAATTTGCAAATATTATTTTGAAAAACGAATTTCGTTTATAATTAATTGGACGTTCGAAATTGAACAGATCGATCGAATGCAATATTTAGTTAAAGTACCAAAGAGCAAAGGATGGGTTCCTGAATCAAGAGAGATCAAGAAATCCAAACCAGCCAGCAAAAGTGGATCTACCAGTTCACAAGCAGAATTAAAAAGGAAATTCTTAGAAGTCTTAGCAAATATTGAAACAGCAAGCCCAATAGAAGTACATGCTATGTTAGACACAGTATCAGCATCCTCATCAACAGAGAACCAGGACAATGGGGACATGGAAGACCCACACGGTATAGCTCAAGCCTACCGTGCTTAGACAAAAGAAGAATAGTATCTGAAGATAATAACTCTCCAGACAAAGACAAACGACTCTGCAAAAAGGAGAAGTCACCTGAAAATGACAACCACAAGAAGACAAAAGCACTATCGGCCTCTTCAAAAAAGCAGTAGACGACCCTTCAGAAAAGCAACAGATAGCAAACAAGGATCGTCCATTTAGACGGTTCAGATTAACTCAACAGAATTCTTAAGTCTATATAAGACTTTCAAAATTGTAATAGAATCCATCCTAAAAATTTTCCAAGATTTTTCCCTATCTTTTCTCTCCCCTCTGTAAAACTGTTCTCTTATGTTTGAATAAAGCTTTTAACAAATAAGTATTTTTTTGCCTTACTATTTAAATTCCGCATTTATTTTTTCTATTTTAAAGATAAAATGTATGATCCTCTAAATGGTGTTAACCTTTTTCTTTTTCTTGTTGGTGACTGGGCATTCATTTGCTCTATGCCCTATCTTTCCACATGACTTTAGGTCTGTACATAAGTCAAGACCTGTTACATTAATAAAGCTGATTAAATCTCCATAAGTAAGATTGTTATAAGGGATTTGTCCGTTAAATCTATCTTTGATTTTAGTTCTTACCTTTTCGGCAAATAGTCTTGGTAAACCACTAATAAATCTTTCTTTCTAGAAAGTACTACCGCGGTCTTCTCTAATCATTACTTTTACTATAAACATATCTTTATACCATCTAAAATCTGTTAAGTTTGGACAGTTAAGATTGTTAAGAAATTCTATATTTAGAGGATCATATGTTTTATCTTTAAAATAGATAAAATAAATGCGAAATTTAAATAGTAAGGCAAAAATACTTACTTGTTAATAGCTTTATTCAAACATAATAGAACATTTTTACTGAGGGGAGAGAAAAGATAGGGAATAATCTTGGGAAATATTTCGGATGGATTCTATTAGAATTTTGAAAGACTTATATAGACTTAAGAAGTCTGTTGAGTTAATCTCAACCGTCTAAATGGACGATCCTTGTTTGCTGTCTGTTGCGTTTGTGAAGGGTAGCCTGCTGCTTTTTTGAAGAGGCAGATACTGCTTTTGTCTTGCTGTGGTTGTCGTTTTCAGGCGACTTCTCCTTTTTTGAAGAGTCGTTTGTGTTTTTCTGAAGAGTTATTATCTTCAGATACTATTNTATAAGCACGGTAGGCTTGAGCTATACCGTGTGGGTCTTCCATGTCCCTATTGTCCTGGTTCTCTGTTGAGGAGGATGCTGATACTGTGTCTAACATAGCCTGTACTTCTACTGGGCTTGCTGTGTCAATATTTGCTAAGACTTCTAAGAGTCTCCTTTTTAATTCTGCTTGTGAACTCGTAGATCCACTTCAGCTGGCTGGCTTGGATTTCTTCATCTCTCTTGATTCAGGAACCCATCCTTTGATTTTTGGTACTTTAACTAAATATTGAATTCGTTCGATCTGTTCAATTTCGAACGTCCAACTAATTATAAACGAAATTCTTTTTGTAAAATAATATTTGCAAATTTTAATATGATCTTGTAAGGTAGAGATTTCCCATTCTTTCTGGAATCTCTCATAATGAATATGGAAGCTCCGAGGCATGGATTGCTCTGTTCCTCCAAATGTTTTCCACCAGTCATAGAACCATCTTGGTATAACTGATTTTGCTGCTTGTTTGCTATATTTTATGAACCATGTGTGTGAACCAGGGCGTAGGTAAATAAAGTTATACCAAGCGTCCATGTAATCTTTGAAATTATATGTTTGGGGTGTGAATTGTACAGAGAGCACAATTGGGGTGTGCAAGTGATCCATTCCCCATTCAAAAGGGCTAATAATTTTGTTAATGGTAAATCTAGAATACCAGAATACCTAATACTGTCAGGATCTTTGTCATCTCTAAGGGTATGTTCAAAAGTGACTGATCTTGTATCTGCAAGAATAAATTTATAATACCTCCTTGATTTTAGGGGGTCACTGGTCTCAACATAATTTTTGTTTGTATAACAGGGTCTGATTAAATCTTGTTTATCAAAGTTTTTGCAACCTTTGTCTAGTGCTACCACTTTAATTGGTGCTTTGGAAATTATTTTAAATGTTTCTTTCTCCTGAGAAACTGGTATTTTACCTTCCTTTTTGGATGGTGTCTCTAGCTTGACTGCTTGTGCAAATGACCCTGGGATCATCATTTCATAATCTGAACTGGTGAGTATCTTACAAGTTTGGCTTGCCGAGGCTTTCGAAAAGCTTGTTGGAATGGCCCTTCTATCTTGGGAATAGTACCAAGGACTGTCATTGTTGCTATTTTATTTGTGGTGGGAACTCTTGGAGGGGTTAGCATTATGTTTATAGGTTGTCTCACGAGTAAAGGCGCGTAGTAATCTGCAAGTGCAGAGTATCTATTTTCTCTCTTTGGTGAGGCCCTGAAGGGACCCTTCTAATTTGGTCTCATTCTTTCCCTGTAGGAATTCTTTGGTTAGAAAGTCGGGTAAAGAGTTTTCTTCGCCCTTAATAAAACCAATTTGAAAATCCAAACTAGATAATAGTGCTTGTCATCTGGCAAAAATCTATTTTGAAATAAGGTTTTTAACATCTTTTTGTAAAATCTCTTTAGCTGATTTACAATCAACTCTTAATAAAAATCCTTTATTTATTAAATCGTCTTGAAACTTTGTAATACATAGTACTATAGACAAAATATCTTTTTTGACTGTACTATAATTTTTCTGGGCCAAATTCCAGATTCCGGAAGTGAAACGAACTAACTGTTCTAGAGAGTTTGAAGAGATTCGTTGTTTGAGAATACCACAGTACCCTTCATCAGAAGCGTCGATTTCAACTATCGTGAATGCTTCAGGATTAGGAACTCCTAGACAAGGAAGTTTTTGAACAATAGATTTGAATCTTTTGACAGTGTCAGTTTGTTCTTGATTCCATGGGACTGGATTCTTTCTGAGACGTCTGTATAGTGGTTCATAGATTTTCCTAATATCAGGAATGAAGTCTACTACATAATTAAGGCTTTCTAAAAACCTTTGTAATTGTGTTTTATCTAAGATTTCATCAGGGAATTTAGAAGAGAACTCAATGGCTCTACAGATTGGTTTATACGTGCCTTGGTATAGGTCATGTCCTAAAAATCTAATAGTTGTTTGGAACAAGTTAATCTTCTTAGCACTTACCACTAATCTATTATGTTTTACGACTTTAAAGAACGTATTTAAATGCTTAAAGTGAGAGTCTATATCCTCAGAAAATATTAAAACATCATCAATGTAAACAATTGACATATTACTGTATGGATTGAATATGTTGTTCATAATGTTTTGAAAATTTGATGGGGTATTTTTTAACCCGAAAGGCATAACATTCCATTCATACTGTCCAAATGGGACATTGAAAGCAGTTTTATATTTATCTTTTTCACTAATTTGGATTTGCCAAAATCCTGACTTCATATCAAATTTGCTATAGATGTTAGCTTTATAAGTTCTTTTTAATATGTCTCTTTTATTAGGTATCGGGTACCTAATCCATTGTAAAACTTTGTTTAATGGTTTATAATTAATAACAAGTCTGGGAGCTACTCTTTCCTTTTCTGCGCTTTTATTAACGTAGAAAGCTGCACAACTCCAAGGTGATTTAGATGGTCTATGTCACAACCCCATTTCACCTTCAGATCATGATGGTGCCCAACACTATAGCTAGGCAAGCCAACTAATAAATTAAGCATACGTTGATAAAATATAAAACCAAGAAATCCCAAATCTCTACCAACGTGTGTGCCAGGACCTGATGTCACAAGTGCATGAGCATCTAGTAGATGATACAAAACTCCAAATACTGTCTGAAATGAAATAGACAGAATGTAAATATAAAAAGAGACACCGGTAGCTGCGGAACGGCTCAGAAAGGCAGCTCACCACTTTGCCTCGGGATGGGGTGGATATGGGATGATAGGTCCTCCACTAGTACCTGTCTCAGATCCTGCACAAAAAAGTGCAGCAACTGTAGTATGAGTACGTAAACAACGTGTACTCAGTAAGTATCAAGCTTAATCTCGAAGTGGTAGAGACGAGATGGACGACTTTGACACTCACTATGAGTCAATGATAGTAACTGAAATAAAACTAGAATATTTAAATCATCATGAATTACAAATTCACAATAATTTATTTAATCAGCGGAAATAATCAAATTCCTTCAATTCAAATAATATCCAATTTATCAATTAAATCTCATTTACAGGAGTAGCAATTAATTCCTTAACAAGCAAGAATAATAATTCATTAAATTCTAAGGATTTTCCAATTTATCAATTAAATCTCATTTACAGGAGTAGCAATTAATTCCTTAACAAGCAAGAATAATAATTCATTAAATTCTAAGGATTTTCCAATTTATCAATTAAATCTCATTTACAGGAGTAGCAATTAATTCCTTAACAAGCAAGAATAATAATTCATTAAATTCTAAGGATTTTCCAATTTATCAATTAAATCTCATTTACAGGAGTAGCAATTAATTCCTTAACAAGCAAGAATAATAATTCATTAAATTCTAAGGATTTTCCAATTTATCAATTAGCTTCACTAGCTGAAATAAATTATTAAAGCATCGTTTAATTATTATTATTAGGCACGATTTCTGTCGAGGACGTACGGCCCGATCGAGAGTGTCGTGTACACTGCCGAGGGACGTGCGACGCGATCCATAGATGCATCTATCATGCCGAGGCGTTCGGCCCGCTCCACAAGAAAGGACCACATTATTATGTACCTCCGGAAGGAGAGTATAATCATTTTGAGATAAATTTGGGAGGAAGAATAATTTCTTTTAACAATTAATAATTTAAACAGAGAATCAAGTATATGAGGTTTTCATGCTTTAATATCTTTATCTAACAATTCACAATATATATATTCATGTATATCAATTAATATTAATTAATCAAAGAATACAATTAACACAAGTAATGCATGCTTTGAGTCCTAAACTACCCAGACTTTAGCATTAATAGTAGCTACGCACGGACTCTCGTCACCTCGCGCGTACGTAGCCCCCAAAATTAGCAAATATTATTTAAATTTTAATTACCTATGAGGTAATTTCCCCCTCACAAGATTAGACAAGAGACTTACTTTGTCTTGCTCCAATTTAACCCACTTGAAGACCTTTTCTACGATTATTCAACCGTGTCCGGCTCGAATCTAGCCAAAACAATTCGATATAATCACTAAATATTATAGGAATCAACTCTATAAGAAAATACTACAATTTTAATACAAATCCCGAAATTAATTAAATATTCATCTGTGGGGCCTACATCTCGGAATCCGGAAAAAGTCATGAAACACGACAACCCATTCAATTACGAGCCCAACCATACCAATTTCACTCAAATCCGACTCTGAATCGATACCGAAATCTCAAAATTTTGTTTCTATGATATTTCTAAACTTTTTTTTTTTCCAAATTTCAATCTCAAAACACTAATTTATGGTGAACAAAATGATATACTTGTATATGTAGACCAAATCCGAGTTAGAATCACTTACCCAAATATTTTTCCCTTAAAATTCTGCCAAAAGTCGTCTCTACTCAGACTCAAGTTCGTCAAAAATGGCAAATGGGACGAATGCCCTCTATTTATAACACTACCCAGCACCTCGGAACTGGGCCTCGATCAGGCTTCGATCATGGCCCTCGTTCATGGCCCTTGATCAGACTTCGATCATGGCCC
>AWOL01S0021572.1:9652-23697 GCA_000715115.1 Nicotiana otophora | reverse complement strand
AATTTCCTAATTTCCTGAAAATTTCGCCAGAATTTCCTTTGTAATTTGGCCTATCCATCTGTTAGAGAGCCCCCCGAAACACACCTTAGCAACATATATAGAATTAAATAACACAACAAAATGCAAAATAATACCAACGGAAGCCTCATAGGGGACATATAACTAGAAATGAGCGTCTTTATATTAGCCGAACAAGTGATACAAAATTTAGGGGGGACAACTTTATAGAGCTATTACATGGCTATTCAAATAAATGAGGGTACTTTGTTTTTCATTTCTACTATAATAATGCAGGAATCTATCTAGGTACTACGAAACCCCGAGTTTTTGATTAAAATTTGTACGGGGCCTTACAAGTGCCTTCGCGAACGCGAAGAAGGAAACCAGAAGGCATCAGAATCTGCAGAAAATCAGATTTTCTAAAGTCCAAAACATCTCGTGGCCTATCCGAAACTCACCCGAGCCCTTGGGCTCCAAACCAAACATGCACACAAGTCTAAAAATATCATACGAACTTGCTCGAGCGATCAAATCACCAAATTAACACCTAGAACAACGAATTTAGCACCAAATCAAATAAAATTCTCAAGAAAACTTTAAAATTCCTATTTTCACAACCGGACGTTCGAATCACGTCAAACCAACTCCGTTTCTCACCAAATTTCATAGATAAGTCTTAAATATTATATTGGACCTATACCGGGCTCCGGAACCAAAATACGGACCCGATATCAACAAGACCAAACATCAACCAATTCTTAAAAATAAATAAATTTTCAAACTTTTACTTTTCATAAAGAATTCATAACTCGAGCTAGGGACCTTCGAATTCAATTCCGGACATACGCCCAGGTCCCATAATTCTATACGGACCCACCAGGATCGTCAAAATACGGATCTAAGGCCGTTTACCAAAAATATTGACCGAAATCAACTTTTAAGGTAAAAATTCTTATTTTCATCAATTGTCAACATAAAAGTTTTTTAAAAATACGCCCAGACTGTGCATGCAAATCGAGGAGGGTAAAATGAGATATTTAGGCCTTAAGAGCACAAAATCGAGTTCTAAAATATAAGATGACTTTTTGGGTCATCACAAAAATACTATTTACCTGGCGGATAGTATTAGCTAGGTACCAGTCACGTTTAGGGAAAACTTTAGAACGTGACAAAGTTTGTATCAGAGCATAGGATTTAAGTCCTGGGTCATGGAGCAGTATTTGATAAAGTTTTATTTATGGGTATGTAGACGTCCATACTTATGACCTTAATGCTAATAAACATCTAGCATATTTTCCCTTCTTTCAGTCCTTATTCGTACGTTGAGCTAAATCAAGTTGAACTTTGGGATGTCCCTTCTGTAGATGGCTAAGACACGCATAGCCTCATCTGCTGGACAACACATGCAATTGAATTGGAAGATTTGAATAATATATGCAACCGAGAATGACCTTGAGTACATGGAATATTATGTGCATTAGTTGTAGTTGAGATTGAAAAGGTTGTAAATTTTGAATTTGACTATATCTTTTTAAACAAACCTTAGCCGAAATATTTTTTTTAATAAGTTCGAGAGTTTGTTAAATGTTTTAACATTGAAAATAAGTATGAATGCTAAAGTATCCTAAGGATATGATACTTGCCTAAGAGCGAATTATTCAACATTCGAGTTTGTGGATGAAACCCTCCATTATGAGTTTGATCAGGAATGAAAAGAGTTGACTGGGAGACTAAGATGGGTAATAGCTTCGCCACGTCTAGGGTGTTAGATTTGATGGTGAAAGAGAATTTGAGGAAAATGCATATACGATTCTTAGCTTAATGCCTCTTGAACTAATTCATTGTTATTAGTGATGTCAATATAGTGATGTTATAAGTGTGATTGTAACATAATGATACATGATTCAAGTGGATTAAGTACTACGTGATGCAAAACTTGTTCAAAGTGAGAGTCGATGGATGAAATCTAGATTGCAAGAGAAAACAAAACTTAACTATAATGTTTAATGTACCAATATAGTAAGAGGTTTAGTATGAAAGAATCATGGCATTATTAGTTGTTTAAGTAACGGTAAGATGTGGAGTATTAAGATGAACACACATCATGATAAAAATAGATAAATTACAAATAAAGTTTGAGTCTCACCAAGAAAAGTAATCAATATGGACGGTTTTATTTACATATGTGGATTAGTTTGAATTATTAATTCTTCACATTTAATTATTGGGACATGAGAACTTGTATTTATTTCTATTGAGTCTTGAATAGAAATACTATTCACCTGGCGGATAGTATTAGTTAGGTGCCAGTCACGTTTAGGAAAAATTTTAGAACGTGACAAAATTGGTTTTAGAGCATAGGATTTAAGTCCCGGGTCATAGAGCAGTGTTTGATAGAGTCTTGTTTATGGGTATGTAGACGTCCATACTTATGACCTTGATACTAATAAACATCTAGGATAATTTCCCTTCTTTCAGTCCTTATTCGTACGTTGAGCTAAATCAAGTTGAACTTTGGAATGTCCCTTCCGTAGATGGCTAAGACACGCATAACCCCATCTGCTGGACAACAAATGCAATTGAGTTGGATGTTTTTAATAATATATGCAGCCGAGAATGACCTTGAGTACATGGAATATTGTGTGCATTAGTTGTAGTTGAGATTGAAAAGGTTGTAAATTTTGAATTTGACTATTTTTTTAAACAAACCTCAGCTGAAATATTTTTTTTAATAAGTTCGAGAGTTAGTTAAATGCTTTAACATTGAAAATCAGTATGAATGCTATAGTGTCCTAAAGATATGGTACTTGCCTAAGAGCGAATTACTGAACATTCGAGTTTTTGAATGCCTTCATTATGAGTTTGATCAGGAATGAAAAGAGTTGACTGGGAGACTAAGATGTGTAATAGCTTCGCCACGTCTAGGGTGTTAGATTTGATGGTGAAAGAGAATTTGAGGAAAATGCATATACGATTCTTAGCTTAATGCCTCTTGAACTAATTCATTGTTATTAGTGATGTCAATATAGTGATGTTATAAGTGTGATTGTAACATAATGATACATGATTCAAGTGGATTAAGTACTACGTGATGCAAAACTTGTTCAAAGTGAGAGTCGATGGATGAAATCTAGATTGCAAGAGAAAACAAAACTTAACTATAATGTTTAATGTACCAATATAGTAAGAGGTTTAGTATGAAAGAATCATGGCATTATTAGTTGTTTAAGTAACGGTAAGATGTGGAGTATTAAGATGAACACACATCATGATAAAAATAGATAAATTACAAATAAAGTTTGAGTCTCACCAAGAAAAGTAATCAATATGGACGGTTTTATTTACATATGTGGATTAGTTTGAATTATTAATTCTTCACATTTAATTATTGGGACATGAGAACTTGTATTTATTTCTATTGAGTCTTGAATAGAAATACTATTCACCTGGCGGATAGTATTAGTTAGGTGCCAGTCACGTTTAGGAAAAATTTTAGAACGTGACAAAATTGGTTTTAGAGCATAGGATTTAAGTCCCGGGTCATAGAGCAGTGTTTGATAGAGTCTTGTTTATGGGTATGTAGACGTCCATACTTATGACCTTGATACTAATAAACATCTAGGATAATTTCCCTTCTTTCAGTCCTTATTCGTACGTTGAGCTAAATCAAGTTGAACTTTGGAATGTCCCTTCCGTAGATGGCTAAGACACGCATAACCCCATCTGCTGGACAACAAATGCAATTGAGTTGGATGTTTTTAATAATATATGCAGCCGAGAATGACCTTGAGTACATGGAATATTGTGTGCATTAGTTGTAGTTGAGATTGAAAAGGTTGTAAATTTTGAATTTGACTATTTTTTTAAACAAACCTCAGCTGAAATATTTTTTTTAATAAGTTCGAGAGTTAGTTAAATGCTTTAACATTGAAAATCAGTATGAATGCTATAGTGTCCTAAAGATATGGTACTTGCCTAAGAGCGAATTACTGAACATTCGAGTTTTTGAATGCCTTCATTATGAGTTTGATCAGGAATGAAAAGAGTTGACTGGGAGACTAAGATGTGTAATAGCTTCGCCACGTCTAGGGTGTTAGATTTGATGGTGAAATATAATTTGAGGAAAATGCGTATACGATTCTTAGCTTAATGCCTCTTGAACTGATTCACTATTATTAGTGATGTCGACATGGTGATGTTATAAGTGTGATTGTAGCGTAATGATACATGATTCAAGTGGATTAAGTACTACGTGATGCAAAACTTGTTCAAAGTTAGAGTCGATGGATAAAATCCAGCTTGCAAGAGAAAACAAAACTTAACTATAATGTTTAATGCACCAATATAGTAAGAGGTATAGTATGAAAGAATCATGGCATTATTAGTTGTTAAAGTAACGGTAAGATGTGGAGTATTAAGACGAACACACATCATGATAAAAATAGATAAATTACAAATAAAGTTTGAGTCTCACCAAGAAAAGTAATCAATATGGACGGTTTTATTTACATATGTGGATTAGTTTGAATTATTAATTATTCGCATTTAATTATTGGAACATGAGAACTTGTATTTATTTCTATTGAGTCTTGAATAGAAACACTATTCACCTGGCAGATAGTATTAGCTAGGTGACAGTCACGTTAAGGGAAAATTTTAGAACGTGACAAAGTTGGTATCAGAGCATAGGATTTAAGTCCAAGGTCATGGAGTAGTGTTTGATAGAATCTTGTTTATGAGTATCTAGACGTCCATACTTATGACCTTGATGCTAATAAACATCTAGGATATTTCCCTTCTTTCAGTCCTTATTCGTACGTTAAGCTAAATCAAGTTAAACTTTGCAATGTCCCTTCCGTAGATGGCTAAGACCCGCATAGCCTCATCTGTTGGACAACACGTGCAATTGACATGGAAGTTTTTAATAATATATGCAACTGAGAATGACCTTGAGTACATGGAATATTATGTGCATTAGTTGTAGTTGAGATTGAAAAGGTTGTAAATTTTGAATTTGACTATATTTTTTTAAACAAACCTCAACCGATGAAAATCAGTATGAATGCTAAAGTGTTCGAGAGTTAGTTAAATGTTTTAACATTGAAAATCAGTATGAATGCTAAAGTGTCCTAAAGATATGATACTTGCCTAAGAGCGAATTATTCAACATTCGAGTTTGTGAGTGAAATCCTCCATTATGAGTTTGATCAGGAAAGAAAAGAGTTGATTGGGAGACTAAGATGTGTAATAGCTTAGCCACGTTTAGGGTGTTAGATTTGATGGTAAAAGATAATTTGAGGAAAATGCGTATACGATTCTTAGCTTGATGCCTCTTGAACTGATTCACTATTATTAGTGATGTCGACATGGTGATGTTATAAGTGTGATTGTAGCGTAAGGATACATGATTCAAGTGGATTAAGTACTACGTGATGCAAAACTTGTTCAAAGTTAGAGTCGATGGATAAAATCCAGCTTGCAAGAGAAAACAAAACTTAACTATAATGTTTAATGCACCAATATAGTAAGAGGTATAGTATGAAAGAATCATGGCATTATTAGTTGTTAAAGTAACGGTAAGATGTGGAGTATTAAGACGAACACACATCATGATAAAAATAGATAAATTACAAATAAAGTTTGAGTCTCACCAAGAAAAGTAATCAATATGGACGGTTTTATTTACATATGTGGATTAGTTTGAATTATTAATTATTCGCATTTAATTATTGGAACATGAGAACTTGTATTTATTTCTATTGAGTCTTGAATAGAAACACTATTCACCTGGCAGATAGTATTAGCTAGGTGACAGTCACGTTAAGGGAAAATTTTAGAACGTGACAAAGTTGGTATCAGAGCATAGGATTTAAGTCCAAGGTCATGGAGTAGTGTTTGATAGAATCTTGTTTATGAGTATCTAGACGTCCATACTTATGACCTTGATGCTAATAAACATCTAGGATATTTCCCTTCTTTCAGTCCTTATTCGTACGTTAAGCTAAATCAAGTTAAACTTTGCAATGTCCCTTCCGTAGATGGCTAAGACCCGCATAGCCTCATCTGTTGGACAACACGTGCAATTGACATGGAAGTTTTTAATAATATATGCAACTGAGAATGACCTTGAGTACATGGAATATTATGTGCATTAGTTGTAGTTGAGATTGAAAAGGTTGTAAATTTTGAATTTGACTATATTTTTTTAAACAAACCTCAACCGATGAAAATCAGTATGAATGCTAAAGTGTTCGAGAGTTAGTTAAATGTTTTAACATTGAAAATCAGTATGAATGCTAAAGTGTCCTAAAGATATGATACTTGCCTAAGAGCGAATTATTCAACATTCGAGTTTGTGAGTGAAATCCTCCATTATGAGTTTGATCAGGAAAGAAAAGAGTTGATTGGGAGACTAAGATGTGTAATAGCTTAGCCACGTTTAGGGTGTTAGATTTGATGGTAAAAGATAATTTGAGGAAAATGCGTATACGATTCTTAGCTTGATGCCTCTTGAACTGATTCACTATTATTAGTGATGTCGACATGGTGATGTTATAAGTGTGATTGTAGCGTAAGGATACATGATTCAAGTGGATTAAGTACTACGTGATGCAAAACTTGTCCAAAGTAAGAGTCGATGGATGAAATCCAGCTTGCGAGAGAAAACAAAACTTAACTATAATGTTTAATGCACCAATATAGTAAGAGATTTAGTATGAAAGCAGATCATGGCATTACTAATTGTTAAAGTAAGAGTAAGATGTGAAGTATTAAGACGAACACACATCATGATAAAAATAGATAAATTACCAATAAAATTTGAGTCTCACCAAGAAAATTAGTAATCAATATGCACGGTTTTATTAACATATGTAGTGTTCGATAGAGCTTAAGTTTGTAGAAGACGAGCAACAAATTAATAAGAAGGCAATGTAGATGAGGATAAATAGAGGACTTGAGTACTTAAATGTACTATTTCTTGTTTCGACCCAAGTGGGGGAGTATACTAACATTGACCAGTCTATCAGACTTGTGTGGATGTAGTTCAAGGTTATGGTACACTTACGAGCTGGTTATAACTTGACACGATTTATCTTGAGGTTATCTTGGGCTTGAATTGGACGATGTTGTGTTGCCTTTTACTTGATTGTCGTGAAAAGAATATCGAATTTCAATTTCTGTTAAACATAGTATTGAATATAAAAGATTTATAGTATGCCTACAGGCAAAGCTACCTCATTAGTAGAAGTTCTATATAATAAGTATGTGTTGTATCTATCTATAACTTGGTGCACCAAAGTTGATTAACTGATTATTGAGTTAGTTTCGTCAATTAATGAGTTTTTGCATGTGTTTTTTGGAGAACTTACAGAGTGTACCACTTAATTGGGAAATAGACTTGGGTATTATTGTATTCCAAAGAAAAATAAGCATAGACAATTTTTATTATGTATTATAGAATAGTTATGTGGAGACAAAAGAACTAAAGGAAACAAGTTTCAAGACCTCAGGATTAAGAGGTCACCAGACCAAGTATACAACTATGAGGTGCCTAAGTTTTTCACATTGAGGAAAATAGTGGATCTATACATATGTTTATCGATAATAGACAGATGAATTAGAGTGCCAAGAAGATCAAGTATTCTTTGTCCCACTTGGATGCTTGGTACCCTTAGTTACGAGATATTACCTTCTTTTCTAAAATAGACTTGTGATCGAGAACCATGAGTGGCAATAAAAAGGATTAGGTATTCTAAAGACGTGTTATGGTTAGTGTGAACTTCTAGTGATGTATTTTGGACAATCGAAGGCATTAGTAATGGTCATGGATCGGAGGAATCGAGTGTTCAAACGGTTCCTGTTCAAACTGTTCCTTAGCATTCTTATTATTATGTTCATTAATGGCATAGTAGAATATTCTCATAGTCGATAGGAGCATATGTTGTGGTTGAGGAGGGTTCTATGGATATCGAGATAATATTAATTAAATACCAGGATCCAAGTATTAATTTTAATTTTTATGCCGTGATGTTTTGAGTCATGTGATGATAAAAAAAAAGGTGATAGGTAAGGCGTAGCATATGTGACATCACATTTATCTTTGCTTGAACATGCAAAGTGCACTGATACGAGAGTCCTAACTTTACATGGGGTTAGTGATCAAATTTTAAAGGCGAGGCCTACTTGATAGTGAACAATGAATGAGTATTATGGCTAATGATTCAGTGTGTACTTGTGCGGTAGTTAACTTGAGGAGATTTACGCTCGAAGAGATATAACGTTTACAACAGTCAATACTTTTGAGATCCACAAATATGTATTTGGACATCAAAACGATGAATCGCACCCCAAATCAAAATCTATGAACTTTGAACTTTTAAATTCTCTAACTTATGCCGAAATACATCAAATCAATCCGGAATGACTTCAAATTTTACACACAAGTCATAATTGGCATTATGGACCTACTCCAATTTCTAGTATCGGATTCCGACCCTGATATCAAAAGATCCACTTCCGGTCCAATTCTCCAAAAATTTGACTTTCGCCATTTCAAGGCTTTAATCGGCTACAGACCTCAGATTCACAGTCCGGACACGCTCCTAAGTCCAAAATCACCCAACGGAGCTAACGGAACCGACAAAACTCCATTCTGGAGTTGTCTTCACACAGTTCCGACTATGATCAAAATTCTAAGACTTAAGCTTCCGTCTTAGGGTCTACGTGTCCCAAATCATTCTGAATCATCCGTAAATTAAATTCGACCACACACGCGGTTCATAATACATATTGCGAGGATGCTCGAGACCTTAAGTCATTGAACTGGGGNTTACATTCTCCACCTCTTAAACATACGTTCGTCCTCGAACGTGCTGAGAATCTTTCTGGGGACTTTAAATTGCTGAGTGTATTCTTACACACATACTTGCGGGTGATTCTACGCTCCCGCAATTTAACACGGGTCCGACAACACCATCTAAATTGAGATTATTTCTTTTCTCCATTCTTATAAGCTTTAAAGCACAATCCCTAACTCTCCAATCATTTCCAAAATGCCTGATTTTCACTTCGACGCACGGTATTAGTCTCAACTGGCTATAGCAACTCGTGCCTAGGCACACAACAACTTTCTTGATAGTGTTGAAGTACTTCAAATTATTTTCTGGGATGTTACATTCTTTTCCGGTTAGGATCATTCGCCCTCAAACACATAACATAATTTGTCTCTTCTTTTGCATGTCTCAATCCCCCAAATTTTTACTAACTCCCAAATTTTTCAGAAATTTTGGCAGAGTCTCCCTTGTAATTGGGCCTAACCACCTGCCAGAGTAACACCAAAATAACTCCTACAACACATCCGCAACCCAACAAAACACAACAAGGTATATATCAATAACATTAATCTTACCATTGCATTATCATAATGATATCAGGACATGAAGCACATCATATGTATGCTCATCACCACATCTCTGGTCTTAATAGTTGTTCATAATCGATTACAACATCGCCAATTAACCTCATATTAACCAAAGCCTCGTTTCGAAGTTTCACAATACTGACAGCAAAATATGAGGCATGAAGACCTCATAACTATTTACCTGACTTAATGAGTCACTTTTAACGCCACCTGGGCACTCACCTCGTAGGCAAAAATTCAATAATTACAGCACAATTATGGCACAAAAACACATAAAAGAATTATCACATAATCCTATCATGCATAACTCCCTATTAGTACTATAGTACAAATTAAACTTCACAAAGGGAGAATTTAAACTCATAAATATTTCACCACAAGAACCTCGTCCTACATAACTTCCATCGCAGCTTGCAGCCCAGTTTAAATATTTCACATCATGTAAAAATGCGAGGATCTCGTCCTCAAATCCGAATCATAATTATGTTGCACATTGTGCCAACTGAAATTTTTAATTTCCTTTCTTTCTTCTTTTCAATATATTTCATAAACAATCTTCACAACATATAATGAACCCTCATACCGGTAGGGCGTATAATTCATAAAAATTGGAATCAATTATTCTGAAACACATTAAACCCATTGTATTGATAATAGAATTTTGCTTTTGGACTTATAGCCCTCAATGGTGCACAAAAATAAAGTGACAGACACAGGCTCACATCTTTAAATATCCCAACAGGGATACATACATAAGTAGGTCACAAATTTACAAAGCTCACCTATAAGTCGAGCATAATAGGAGGATTCACCTCAATATTCAGAACCGAATCAAATTAAGGAAAATATTCTTTTATAATAAAAATCAGGATCGTACCTATAACAACACCATCTAGTGTATTGGCCTCAGCCAAATCATAGTGATTAAATCAACGGGTCGGGCCTCCACCTCTTAGGCGCCCACTACCCGCCTGTCTTCCACCTCTAGCTGACTGTGCACGTGGAGTATCAACTGGAATAAAGCTTGTAGCTGGAGTGTTCTGATGAAATCCACCCCTCCTAAGTCTAGGAAAATCTCTCATAATATGCCTAGTATCACCAAACTCATAACAACCCTCTGAGGTTGCGGCTGCTCGTACTGAGTCTGTGCCGAAAAAATGGAATAACCACTGTAAGAATCTCGTGTCGGTGGTACACTGTAAACTGGAGCACCCCGAGTAATCTGATGTGTGGACTGAGCCGACCGACTGCTCGAGCCTCCACTATAATGGGTTCTAGCTTAAGAGTAAAATCCACTAAACCCTCCAAATCTTCGAGAACGTTTGGCCTCCTTAGACTCCCTTTCCTCGCCTAAAACATCCTCAATCTTCCTTGCAATCTCCATTACTTGTTGAAATGGAACATCAATTTGCAACTCTCGAGCCATACATATTTTAATATTATAATTGAGCCCTTCAATGAATCTGCGGACCCATTTTCTGATTGTAGGAACTAAGATAGGTGCATGACGGGCTAACTCACTGAACCTGATAGCATATTCTGACACTGTCATAGTGCCGTGACGCAACCATTCAAACTCTGTGCGCCATGTATCTCTGAGAGTCTGGGGAACAAACTCTTTCAAGAATATTTCCGAAAATTGAGCCCAAGTTGGTGGTGTGGCATCGGCTGGTCTACCTTCTTCATATATTTGCCACCACCGATACGCTGCGCCTGACAATTGAAATGCAGTAAAGGAAACTCCGCTCACCTCCACAATACCCATGGTGTGGAGAATACGGTGATAATTTTCCAAAAATCCTTGGGCATCCTCTGTAGATATGCCACTGAAAGTTGGTGGGTCATATTTCTTAAACCTTTCAAGTCTCTTTTGTTCTTCTTCTGATGGCTCGGGCCTGACCTCATGTCACGACCCAAACTCTAACCATGGTCGTGATGGCGCCTATCGTATTACAAGGCAAGCCTATTTCCCAAAATATTACTACTAAACCGATTATAAAAATTTAATAAAATATTTCAACATTGGAATTTCTCATACACTAAATCAACTCCAAATATAATTATAGAAAATATGAAAACGAGCCCAAAACATCAGGGTGTCACTAAGCCATGAGTGTCTAAATCTATGAACTAAGAAATAAAACTGTCTAACTGCCAATACAATCCAAAAGAAGAAATGATAAAAGAAGTAACAAGATCCTGCGGACGCTAGCAACTACCTTGCAATCTCCACAGATAGCCGGCCTGAACTCAACGACCGTCGCGCTCTAACTCACCTGAATCTGCACATAAAGTGCAGGGTGTAGCATGAGTACAACCACCTCAGCAAGTAACAGAAATAACTAAGGAACTGAGCAATAGTGACAAGCTAAGTAAAAAAAGTCCAACTATTTATTTTCACAATTGTAAAAATAAACAAAAATAAACAGGTAAATTCTATAACTCAGTAAATGCCACAACAAGTTTAACAGATAAATACAGCAACAACACAAATAAATACAACCTCACAGCAGTGTCACTCCATCACTCATCACTCGCACTCAGCACTGAATACTCAAAACAGTCAACACTCTGCGCTCACTAGGGGTGTGTACAGACTCCGGAGGGGCTCCCAAAGCCCAAGCGCTAAGCACGGACAACTCACGTGCCATCATATCAATACCTGGATCTGCACAGTCAACTCATGTACAACGCAGACAACTCACGCGATATGGTATCAATACCTGGACCCGCACGGTCAACTCACGTGCTATGCAGACAACTCACGTGCTATGGTATTAATATACTCACAACCAGGCCCTCAGCCTCACTCAGTCATATACCTCTCCAGCCTCACAATACACCACCAATAAGGGGACACAGCCCACATCAAGTATCATAACATATCAACAAAATAATAGAGACTGAGGTAAACATGTACAATAATTTCGATGACTGAGTACAAATAACGTGAGCATGAATGAAGCCTAAGCATGATCTTTAACATGAAGTCAAACAAATTCAATAACAAATAAACACATAACTACAGATAATGGCCATTAGGCCTCACGGGATGGACCAAGTCTCAATCCCTCGTGGTGCACTCCCACACGCTAGTCAACTAGCATGGGTATCACTTCCAAACAATCACGGGATGTCAAATCTTCGGGTTTATACCCTCAAAGCCAGAGTTAAAATTGTTACTTACCTTAACAGCGTAAAAATCCTACTCCGGGATGCCCTCGTCTCTGGACTCGGTCTCCAAATGCTCTGAATCTATTCATAATCAGTACAATACCATCAATATACGCTAATGGAATGAATTCCACAAGAAAAAACTATCAAATTAGACCAAAATTCGAAATTAGCTCAAACCCGGCCCCCGAGCCCACGTCTCGAAATCCGACAAAATTTATAAAACTATAAAGCTCATTCACTCACGAGTCTAACAATACCAAATTCATCAAAATACGATATCGTTTGGTCACTCAAATCCTTAAATTAACTCTTACAAATTCCAAGCCCTAACCCCCTACTTTCACTCCAAAATCCTACTGATTAATGATGAACAAAGTCATAGATTCACGAAATGTATACCATTATGGATTGAATCACTTACCCCAACGTTGCTCCTTGAAAACCTTCGGAAAATCGCCTCTCTCCCGACTTTTTCAAATCCAAAAATTGTAAAATGAAGACAAAACCACGAACTGGGCCTTTTCTGCCCAGCACAATCGCACATGCGGGCCCTTCATCGCATCTGCGGACACAGATGCGCACCTATGCATTCCACTTAACCGACCAGGTTGGAGTTGCTTAAGGATTATGATATCACCATTCTCTATCATCCTGGGAAGGCCAATGTAGTAGTCGATGCCTTGAGTCGTAAGGAGGAGAGTTTGGGCAGCTTAGCATATTTACCGGTAGCAGATAGGCCTTTAGCCTTGGATGTTCATGCCTTAGCCAACCAATTTGTCAGGTTGGATATTTCCGAGCCGAGCCGAGTTTTGGCTTGTGTGGTTTCTCAGTCTTCTCTTTATGATCGTATCAGGGAGCGTCCATATGATGACCCTCAATTGTTTGTCCTTAAGGATGTAGTTCAGCACGGTGATGCCAAGGAAGTCACTATTGGAGATGACGGTGTACTATGAATGTAGGGCAGGCTATGTGTACCCAATGTAGATGGCTTGCGTGAGTTGAATCTCCAGGAGGCTCACAGTTCGCAGTACTCCATTCATTCGGGTGCTGCAAAGATGTATCATGACTTGAGACAACACTATTGGTGGAGGCGGATGAAGAAAGACATAGTGGGTATGTATCTCGGTGTCTAAATTGCCAGCAGGTAAAATATGAGCATCAGCGACCGGGTGGATTACTTCAGAAGTTAGAGATTCCAGAATGGAAATGGGAGCGGATCACTATGGATTTCGTTGTTGGGCTCCCACAGACTCAGCGGAAGTTTGATGCAGTTTGGGTGATTGTGGATAGGTTGACCAAATCAGCTCATTTCATTCCCGTGATTACTACTTACGCTTCAGAGCAACTGGCTCAGGTATATATTCGCAAGATTGTCATACTTCACGATGTACCGGTATCTATCATCTCTGACTGGGGTACAAAGTTTACCTCACGGTTTTGGAGGGCT
>AWOL01S0021568.1:8666-18718 GCA_000715115.1 Nicotiana otophora | reverse complement strand
ATGTATATTTTGAAGAACTTGATTTATTGGCTATACCTGTATTTATTATTAGTTTGAGCAATATTTATGGTGTTCCTATTGCCTTGCTGTTTAAATCACTAGTTGATTGGTGTTGCTATCACTGCTATTGTTTTCTATTATTTTTGTATGCTATAATGCACTGGTTATTTGACTAGTGAGTGTCTTGACTGTACCTCGTCACTACTCTACTGAGGTTAGTCTTGATATTTAATGGGTACCGACTGTGGTGTACTCATACTACACTTCTGCACATTTTTGTGCAGAGCCAGGTATTGGAGATATTGGATTCGGACAGAGATTAGAGTATGATCGTAATGATTCAAGGTAGGATTGCTTGGTCGTCGCAGTTCCTTGGAGTCTTTCCATTTTATTGTACTGTTAATTATTATTCAAACAGTATAGAGTATTCGATCCTTGAGATCATTTTATATATTCGGTTAGAGTTCGTGACTCAGTATTACCAGTCTTGGGATGTTTTTATAATTATTTCCGCTGTTGGTTTTTGGCACCTGTATTGAATAAAAAAAATGGCTTGAATTATAATTATAATCGGCTTACTTAGTCTTAGAGACTAAGTGCCATCACGATGCTCATGGTGGGATTTTGGGTCGTGAAAATATATAGATAATAAAATTGCACGAAGAAAAGGTAGAACTGAAACATTTAATATATAAATCTTGATGGGGCATGCGAAACTACTTCTTAAATCATATAACTTTTTTTAAAATTTATTTTAAACGATTAATCGTGAAGTACATACATAAAGCACATAAACAAGAATGAAAAAGAAGAGAAGATTTGGTTGAAGAACGGAAAATTTAATGCTAATAGTTTTTCTAAAGTAGGTTAAGTATTTATTATTGAAACTCAAAGACAAAGTTTTGGTAGTATACTGAAAGTGACGAATTCTTAGCCAACTTTAAAATCTTAAATATTAGTTGATCTAGTATTAAACTTAATGGAGATTACAATCTTTTCCAACATAGAATGTAGCTTATTTCACTTTTCAAAGGGTAGAAAAGTCGATCGATAATTCAAGGATATTGTAGTCGTTCAATGTTTAACGGTTTAACATTCGTGATTTTATAATAATATAGATATAGATAGCTAGATAGATATAGATAGATAATGGATATAAAGGGCAATGGAGGGCGGAGACGGTTGAAACCATCATTTAGATAGTTTCGGAAAATATTTTATTTCCTCCAACTAGGGAAGCCAATTTTTTCAAAATTAGAGAAAAATATATTTACCCATAGACCAACTATAGCTTAGTGATACAACACATGGTTGGTTGTAATGTGCTAGACCTGTCAAGTGGGGTGAGTTCTCGGCCCAATTAACCCTTTGTTGGTAGCCCCTCCCCCTAAGCCCCAATCCTCCTTTCTGTCCTTTCCCTTTTTTTATTTGAAAAAATGGCATGGTATGATAACGCATAAAGAGAATTGGCAATATTTTAGCCATATATTAAATATGGGAAAGACATCCCAAAAACAATTGGCATTATATAACCAAATCATAATAAAAAAACCCTAATTCCTTATTTATTCTCTCTTCCCTTACTTCTTCTCATATTTCTTCAATATTTTTTTCTTTTCTCTCCCATACTCTAATTTACGGAAGAAGTTTCACTCTAACGTTCACCAAAAATACCTGAGAGAAAATTTCCACTTTAATGGCAATGCCGGAGCTGCTGCAACGCCACCACCGTTCATCCCCCCTCCCNGAGTTCTCGGCCCAATTAACCCTTTGTTGGCAGCCCCTCCCCCTAAGCCCTGATCCTCCTTTCTGTCCTTTCCCTTTTTTTATTTGAAAAAATGGCATGGTATAATAACGCATAAAGAGAATTGGCAATATTTTAGCCATATATTAAATATGGGAAAGACATCCCAAAAACAATTGGCATTATATAACCAAATCATAATAAAAAACCCTAATTCCTTATTTATTCTCTCTTCCCTTACTTCTTCTCATATTTCTTCAATATTTTTCTCTTTTCTCTCCCATACTTTAATCTACGGAAGAATTTTCACTCTAACGTTCACCAAAAATACCTGAGAGAAAATTTTCACTTTAATGGAAATGTCGGAGCTGTTGCAACGTCACCACCGTTCATCCCCCCTCCCCCCACATAAATCAACAGCCCCAAAATCAAGTACAAAAAAGGGAGGATCCAAATTGAAAATCTAGAATCAAGTGATGGCAACAATAATAGAATAATAATCACTTCGTCGAGTTAGGTATTTGGAATCTCCATCTTCAGAAGATCTTAACTTCAATGTCGGATTTAGAATCAACTATTACAATAAGTGCAAATATCAATAAAATCACATGCATTGAACACATGTTGAAATTCTTGCAGTATATCACTTCTTCTTGATGGACGAAAATAATTTCCATGAGGTGTATTTGAAATTGAGATTTGGGTATGATTTGAAATTGAGATTTGGAAAAATAAATATAGAGAAAACAATAAATTTTAAACAACTATATTTATATTTCATATTTTAGATATACAAAGAAAACACATTATTTGATGTTGTAACGACCCGATCGGTCGTTTTGAGCTTTAGCGCATCGTTCGATAATTTGAGGCCCTCAGAAGCTTCACTTCAGGTATTACGACTTGTACGCATGGTCGGAATTTAATTTCGAAAAGTTCGGAGATGATTTGGAAAGAAAATTCTAATTTCGAAAACCTTAAGTTGGAGGAATTGACTAAAGTGTTTTTTTTTGAGTAAACGACCTCGGAATCGGTATTTGAAGGTTCCAACAGGTTTGTACGATGATTTTAGACTTGGGCGTATGTTCGAATCGGGTTTTGGATGACCCGGGAGTGTTTCGGCGTCTATTATGGAAGTTGGCATTTTGGAAAAATTTCATTAATTTGAGTTAAAGTGCATTTCAATGTTATCAATATCCGTTCGAGATTCCGAGCCTGGGAATAGCTCTGTATGGTAATGTTGGTATTGGGAGCGTGTTCGAATGTGGATTTGGAGGTCCGTAGGTCCTTTTGAAGTCATTTGGCGAAAGTTGGCATTTGGATGATTTTTGAGAAGTTTGACCGAGAGTGAACTTTTTGATATCGGGGTCAAATTCCGATTCTGAAGTAGGTCTGTAATATCGAATGTGACTTGTGTGAAAACTTTTAGGTCAATCGGATTTTGGCATCGAATGTAGAAGTTTGAAGTTCTAAAGTTCGTTAAGCTTTAATTGAGGTGCGATTTATGATTTCGATGTTGTTATATATGATTTAAAGGATCGACCAAGTTCATAATGTGTTTTAGGAATTGTTGGTATATTTGGTTGGGGTCCTGGGGGCCCCGAGTGTCAATCGGACGAGGCTCGAACTAAGTTGGAAATTGAGAGCCAAAGATGAAGCTCCCCATATCTGTCATAATTGCACCTGCGCTTAGCTAACCACAGGTGCAAGCCCGCAGGTGCGAGCCACGAGCCATAGGTTCCAAGAAGAGGAGAGGTCGATGGGCACTGCAGATGCGAGAAATGAACCGCACCTGCGAAGGCGCAGGTGCGAAGGGCTGAAATACAGGTGCGAAGATTGGCGCACGTGCGGCGCATGGACCGCAGAAGCGGACGCGCAGATGCGCTACATGGAGCGCAGGTACAGGAATGTTAGGCTGGAGCTATACCTGTGATAGAATTTCCGCAGGTGCGGGGCCGCAGATGTGGCCAAGGCACCGCAGGTGCAAAAATTCGGGCTGGGCAGTGTCGTTTTAAAGACGAGATTTGGCCATTTTCCTCTATTCGTTTCTTTTGGATGGACGATTTTTGGAGCTCTTGGAAGGCGGATTTTCGTCATCCATGTCAAGGTAAGTGGTTCCCATCTATTGTAAGTTAAATATCTTATTTGTATAAGGATTTAAGCATGAAAATTAGTAAAAATTGTGAGATTTTTGGTAGAAACCTAGAAATTTGTATTTTTGGATTTTGACCACGAGTTTGGGCATGGAATTAGAAGTAAATCATATATTTGAGTTCGTGAGGTTTTGTGTAATGGTTATCTTTGAAAATTTTCGGAGTCCGGGCGCGTGGGCCGGAGGGTTGCTTTATCGAATTTTCGAGCGGAGTTGAAATATTGTTGTAAATTGATTAATTACGAGTGTTAGAGTATATTTTGATTCAGTTGCATCATATTTGACTAGTTTTGGAGCGACGGGCATCAGTTTGAGTTGTTGGAGCAGATTTGGAGCCGGTTAAAACTTTGGAGCTAGGTAAGTCTCCTTTCTAACCTTGTAAGAGGGAATTAACTCCATAGGTGAATTGGTTAAATATGTACTTCTACTTGCAGAGGCTACGTACGCACGAGGTGACGAGAGTCTGTGCGTAGCTGCTTATTTTGCTTATGTCCGGGTAGTTTTAGGTCTGCACCATGCCTTGTTGATACCGTTGTTTGATTATATTTATTATTTGCCTTGAAAAGAGTTGAAATTGAGGATTTCGAGACTTGAAAGTTTTCATTAAATCTCGTATTTTCGAAAAAGAATTTAAGAAATATTATAGTAACTTAAGAAATCCATGTGCAACCGCGTCGCAAATATATTCCGCGAGCGGGGTAAATGTTTACTTCTCTCATGGGAGCGGGTCGTTCGCCCCGTATGTATGATTCGTGAGCGAGGTAATAGATGCATTTATGGTTCGCGCCGTTCGACCCTCGGCAGTGCACCGTTTGTTTTTATTGTTGGATCGGGCCGTACGACCTCGGCATGACTTGCGCATGATTGTATTAATTACTTCGAAAATTATAATAATTGATATTGCCTCATTGGCCTGAGATATAAACTGTTAAAATGATGAAAATGAATTTGGAAAATTTCTTGTTAACAAAAGAATTGTTTACTTAATTCATGATATCGGGCTTACAGCCGTTCCACGTGAATGGTATTTTATTTATAGCCCATAGTAAGTGTCCGAGTCGACCCCTCGTCACTACTTCTTCGAGATTAGGCGAGATACTTACTGGGTACGCGTTGATTTATGTACTCATGCTACACTTGCTGCACATTTTTGTGCGGGTACATATATGACTAGTGGCCTTGTGGGCGCAGAGGCGTGATTATTATGGGGATTTAGGTGAGCTGCACTCTATACTACGATCCGCAGCCAACAGAGTCTCCTTCAGGGGTATTTATATTTCTCCTGTCCAAATTTGTATTTCGGACAGATGTTGTATTTTATTTTCCTTCCTAGTTGATACGCATACACTTGTGATACCGGGGTTTTGGGATGATTATTGTCGCACCCCTTTTTCTCGCAAAATCAGGTTTCGACATTAACAACTCTTTTAAAGGAAGAGTTATTCAAAAGAGAGAGTCGCCACCTAACGGATTAAGGTGCGTTAGGGCACATATTTACAAATGACTCGAATTTACTAGTTTGCATCATCAAAGATCGGGTAAGGGCTAAAATTACCTCGAGGAGAAGGTGTTAGGCACTCCTCGAGGTCCACAACGGTGGGTCCCGGCCGAACTCGAATTATATGAATTGGTCTAAGAGAAAAGAAACAGTTTGTTCAAATAAAGAAATATTTTAACAGGAATGGGGAGGTCCTAAGTTTTTTAGCCTAAAGGATCACCCCGTGCAACATAAATAATATTTCGTAACTCCCTAAAGATGGGGTGTTACTCATATTATTCAGCGAGCACAGACTATCATCTCCTACTACCCGATTACTATCTTCAAGTTGTTTACCTAAAGCTCTTTATTTAATTCTAAGTCGTGCCCTATGCGTGCACTACCCGTCCCATGCCTATGGTCCAGGAGGCATTTGGACCTCTATTTCAGAGTGGTTCTAGACCTTAACTTAGGCTGCTAAAAAAAAAAATACTAAGCGACAGACAAAAGCAGTTAGGGCTCTCAAATAGAAACAAGTATGGGCTCAAGTTAGCCTCCGCATTTAGACATCAAATACATCCCAAACTGATTAGCATTGACAGATTTTATTAATTGCAGAATCCGATAGGCAGGATATCTATGTGATATTGAATGAACGAGCAGGCAGTCATGTATAAAATCAGTTTCTTAATACGATTATTACAACCTACATAAATTTGCCTACTGATTTTAGCATAATATAATTAAGCCTATTAGCATGGTATCTAGGTGTTTTATGCGATAGTAAAAAGTGGCAAGTCACAGAAACATACCCAGAAGTATTTGTTTTACCCCTATAAGCATGTTTTCCAGCAAGGGTGAAAATACAGTATTTGGAAACTCATGAATAAATAGGAAGAAATTAAATTGGTTTGAATCCTATAGGCATGCTTTCTACAATTTGATCCAGTTTTAGATCCTATAGGCATGATTTCTATAATTTGATCAGAATAGTGCGTAAACAGAAATTTGCATACATATTGGATCATACCAGAACATAATTGAACCAAGNCTACTCGTCCCACGCCTATGGTCCAGGAGGCATTTGGACCTCTATTTCAGGGTGGTTCTAGACCTTAACTTAGGCTGCTCAAAAGAAAAAAAAAATACAAAGCGACATACAAAAATAGTTAGGACTCTCAAATAGAAACAAGTATGGGCTCAAGTTAGCCTCCGCATCAAATGCACGCCAAACTTATTAGCATTGACAGATTTTATTAATTGCAGAATCCTATAGGCAGGATAACTATGTGATATTGAATGAACGAGCAGAAATCATGTATAAAATCAGTTTCTTAATACGATTATTAGAACCTACATAAATTTGCCTACTGATTTTATCATAATACGATTAAACCTATTAGCATGGTATCTAGGTGTTTTATGCGATAGTAAATAGTGGCAAGTCACAGAAACAGACCCAGAATTATTTGTTTTAGCCCTATAAGCATATTTTCCAGTGAGGGTGAAAATACAGTATTTGGAAACTAATGAATAAACAGGCAGAAATTAAATTGGTTCGAACCTATAGGCATGCTTTCTACAATTTGATCCAGTTTTAGATCCTATAGGCATGATTTCTATAATTTGATCAGAATAGTGCGTAAACAGAAATTTGCATACATATTGGATCATACCAGAACATAATTGAACCAAGCATTGAACTTATGGACATGGCTGCTAGCACATAATGACTGAACATAATAAAGTACCTATAGGCATGATTTCTAACACATCACATATGATAACACATTGTTGGACCTATAGGCAGGATTTTTACCCATCTTATTGCAAATGTAACATAGGAACCCCTTCCCAATTTTTCTAACACCCCAGAATTGTTATTACAAATAATTATTACAGACCAGAATTTAATAAATAAATTATAAAGTAAGTGTAACTATAGGGAGCCTACAGCAGGCCCAAATACACCTGGACAGGTCAGGCCTTCCACTCACAATAGCTCCAAAACCCATGTCCATAGATACAAAGTAACCAGTTGTTGAGTGATTCACTCATATATCAAGGCTAAACATACAGAACCCAAATCCCTAGTGTGTCAGAGTTCCCAAGGGCTTCAAGAACCCAGGGCAGTGCTCACACTAGAGATATCAGAGGACAAAACCTAAGTAGCCTTGGCTTTCAGCCGGCTAGGAGTAAGCATTCAGAAGGATCAGGGGACTAGAATGGGATTGGGGAATCTACTGAAGGACAGAATCACATATTGAGCATATATGAACAAATGGTAGACATGCTTAATCCTAAGAAGACTTAATCAAGTTTTAGGAATTAAATCAAATCACATGCTAATAAGGCAAATTCATAAGCAGATTCATATTGATAACAGAAGATCCAGATTAGACTAAGTGCAGGAACTAGTGTCATAAGAAGGGATCCCATTAACTAGAAATATGCAGGACATATTGAAACTGATTAAAGAAGTTACTAGAGGTGTCATAATATAGTAAGAACAAAGTCAAACAGGCCATATTATAACAAGTTCAACAAACAGGCCACATTATAACAAGTTCAACAAACAGGCTTATAAATCTGTTAATGCACACATCTATACATGGTTAACCAGTCCACAGGAAAAGGTATGAGAGCATGTTTATAAACAGGTTCATAACAGACTTAACTTTAAAAGAGAGTCATCAATAACATAGAGCTTAAGCAGAATTTCATTAATCAACTCAAAATAGGTTCAAACATGTCTCAAACTATAAGTAATAGCATTTAGGATAACATAGTCTACTTGAAATAACACGTTAAGCAAATAATTATAGTGAAATGGCAGAGGGTCTAATAACTCACCGGTTGAGATGAAACAGGGAAGAAAAAGATCCAATAGTGTGGTAAATATCACCAAGAGAAGCAAGAAATGGGAGATTACTGGTCTTGGCTTTCAGCCGGCCAGGAATCAGAATACAGAATGAGATTATTCAAGAGTGGAAGCACACAACTTTGTTATAGTAGTGAAAGATTTTCGAACTCAGAACTTTCAAGTCTTTTTTTAAAAGGGGAGTGGGGAGGGGTTTAAATAGTGCAGGGATTAGAACATAAACATGGAAAATAACTGGTTTAAAAACCAAAAAGGGCAAGTACTTAAATCAGTAAAATTGAAACCCTATATTTTAGGTAAAAATACACAAGATTGACAGAAAATAAGGCAAAAACTCATATAATGCGTACAATGAACATAGACAGGAAATTATTCACAAGAAGCACAGAGTAGAACCGGATTGGTTCAAGTCAAAAAAAGGTCTGAAACCCTAATTTGGGTAAATCACAAAATCGGCAGAAAAATAAAGGCCAAGAATCACATATTAGCATAAAACGAACATAGATAGGAGATTATTCAAAAAGAAACACATAATCGAACCAGATTTGGTTCAATTAGAGAAGATCTGAAACCCTAATTTAAGGCAAGTAAAAGGAATCAACAAAAATAGGCAGATTCATGCATAATAGAATGAATATAGATGAAATAATGCTAAAAATCAAGCTTGAACCGGTTTTGGTTTGAATCAAAAGAGAATCTGAAACCCTAACCTTAGGGAATCAGCAAGATACGAATGAATCGGGCTTACATGGTTCAAAATAACGTGTTTGGACTTAAGGTCGTCCAGATTCAAGAGGTAAAGATCAATTTGGACAGAATCAAAGATGGGGTACTTGACATGTTTGGGCAAATACCTAAGTTATTCCATAAAATAACACCAAATAAGGGAAATATCTCGAGATAGTAGGTGAATGGGGAAAGAATCCCATTAGGAACGGGATTTTGGGGGATGTTAGTGAGGCGGAAGGATTAGGGTTCATCAAAAGAGGGAATCAGAGGAGGCAGATTTGGGAAATGAGGGTTAGGGTTTGAGGGTGGAGATATAAGGAAAGGGAGGGATCGTTTATGAGCCGTTGATTATTTTTGATCAACGACTGGGATTTGAGCGGACTGGGTTGGGTTTCATTGAGTGGGTAAGGGTAATTGGGCCTGGGGTATTGGGCTTGGGTTAATTGGGTATGTTTGGGTAGTTTAGGTCCGAAAATTTAATTGAAAATTGGGGCCAGATTTTAAATACCCAATTTATTAAATAAATAATTTATAAAAAAATGAATAAATAACAAAAATATCATTTGTGCATAAAAATGATTTAAAAAACTATTTAACACTATAAAAATATAAAAGGTTATTGTTTTGCATAAATAAAGTAATTATAAGCATGTATGGGCTATTATTTCAAAATATGCAATTTAGCCTTAGCAAATGCAAACGTAATTATAACAAATATACTAAAAATATTTAAAACCTAATATGGGTGCAAATGATAAGTTTATATGATAAAACCATCATAAAATAATTTGTAAGGTAATTAATAGATATTTATATATAATAAAATGCTGAAATAAATTGATTTAAAGCTTTTAACAATTATAGAAAATTATGAAAAATACTTATATATGCTTGTAGATCAAATGATGATACATGTGCACTATCTTGAAAGTGTATATATATATTTGGAAAATATGAGGGAAAAATTGGTTATCAATAACTGCCCCTCTTTACTCGGGATAGAGCAACATTTGTGGTCATGCAAGGAGAGGCAATGCTTAGTCTCGTGTGTGGGGGGGGGGAGGGGAGG
>AWOL01S0021566.1:3950-42019 GCA_000715115.1 Nicotiana otophora | reverse complement strand
CAAATGTTCATGACATTTGCCATGACATAATATCCATTATAACAAATTTGTGGTTCATGACATTTGCCATGACATAATATCCATTATTAGGCCAAGGATTTCTTGCTATAAATAGAGGAGTTTCTCCTCATTTGTAAACACACTAATTCAAGAGTTTTTCACTCTTGTCTTTCTTTCTCCTCCTTTATTTCATTATAGAGTATTTTATAAGAGAGTGAGTGTTGGGAAACACTTGTGTGAATCTTTTCTTTGGAGTGATCTTGTGAGGTTATTCTCTTGGGTTATTTGGGATTAATTAGAGTATTTACTCTAATTTTGTACTCTCTTTTGTACTCTTGTTGGTATAGTAAATTGCTCATCTCCGCTTGTGGACGTAGGTCACCTTGACCGAACCACATTAAATTTGTGTCTTCTTTATATTCTTTAATTGCCGTTATTATCACATTCTATTGTCTTTGTTATTGTCATTATACTGTTGTTTGGCTAAATTCCGCACTACACGGGTTTCCGATCCTAACAGTTGATCTCATTCTCGCTGTGATCTGCAATCGAGGACGACAAGGGAAGGAAGAGGAAGTGACATAAGGCCTCCTTTATCTCCTACATATCACACTGAACTAAAAGAAGTGACATTTGGTGGATTTCGTGGAAGCGGAGCAGAGATTGAATTTGCTGTTTATATTCTGAGAAGTGCATTGATACTTGAACGAATGTTTCTCAGCCCATGTTTTACATGTTATTCTGGTAGTGGTACATGGGAGAAAATGTGGGGGGTTTCCCTCGATGAAAGAAAACGTAACTCGGTTGAACAAGAACTACATGGGCAAGCTATCTCTAGGAATGCTGTGGTCATCATCCAATAGGTTCTTGTACAAGATACTATATTAGCTTTCTATTGTCATTGGTGGTATGTGAACTTGTAGAGGTTATGGAATTACCTATTTATTTGCTATTGCTAAACAAAGACTATATTTTTTGATTTTTCAATGTAGCAGGCTCATGCTTTAATGAAGAGGCATTGTCTGCTTGTGCTGCATTTTCTTTTGCCCCCTTAAGAATGGATGGTTTGACTAAATGCTCGTGCAATTATGTCACAACCGTATAATGCTTCTATTTTTCTGCTGCTCATGCACATTTTCTCTCATTTTTTTATTCTTCATATGGATAACATTAGGTCCTTCTTTGGTGTTTTAGCTCAGTTTGGTAAGTAACTTCCTCTCCTAGTTTTGAAGACCATTTTGGTGCATTCTATCCTTCATGTTTGGCATCTCAAATTTCATCTTGGTGCTGGCCCTATTGCTTAGAGGCGTTTGGTATAGGTGTCTTTCTGTTGATATTAAGTAAGAACAGTTCTATATCTCCTTTTCTTTTTTAGCATTAGCTGGGAATTGATAGAATTGCTGTTCTGGTTGCAATGCTAGTTTCATGAGCGACGTTAAGACTTTTGATAGTGTGATTGTTCTAGCTTTTAGTTAAATGCTGTTGCTACTTACAGTGTCAAGCCTTTGCTAACATGGCTGCATCCTGTACACAATAGTGGTAGGGGCTGAACCCATTATTTCCTGACACAACATCTGTAGCCACACAATTTTTTGAATCCATAATTTTACAAGTTTAAGAATTTAATGCATAAAAGTTGAACGTTATGCTGCTGGAAGCGCCACCTGGCATCTCTCTGAGTAGAGATGGCAAACTGTGCGGTGCGGTTGCAGGGCAAATCCGTATAAACCCGCGAAGATTTAAACCACCCGCCCTGTCACACATATTTTTTTTTTCTTTCATTTTTTCAGTTTTATTTCTTTTGAGCTTTTGGTTGGACTTTCTGATTTAATCAACCAAAAAATTGAAATCTCTTTTGTTGCTCTTAAGCTACTGTGCCCTTTAAAAAAATTATTGAGCCAAAACTTATTGAAATGACAACAAAGTATTTAATCAATCAAAACTTTTAAACAGAAAATGACAACAAATTATTGAACAAAACATGTGATTTAATACTAGTAATAGCTTTCTTGCTTTTGAACTCTTAAGGTACTGTACTCTTTTGAAAAAAAGATTTAACATATAAAACATTTTCATGTATTTGATTATTTAAAACAAAGAATTTTCATGAAGTTAGCAACAACTTGCACATCCCTCCCAGATTAGTGTTCAACAATTTTGTAGTTCAAATTCATATAGATAATAAATATAGACCACCTATTTGTGTTTTGCCTTTTTCCAACAAAATTCCTCATTTTTCAACAACATTGAAGGTGCAAGTGCAATTAAGCACTACATTAAGTTATTAATATGTTTTATTACACCTGCTTAGCGACCGTGGTTAGTTTTCTGCCCGAAAGTGACTTCTTAAAAAAAATACCCACACCCGTCGCTCTACCCGCAAAGATTTTTCCTTAAAAAAATAATCACGCCCCGCACCCACACCCGTAAAGCCCAAAACCGCACCGCCCCGCATAGGTTTGAACCTGTCCCGCCCTGCACCCGCCCCATTGCCATCCCTATCTCTGAATGCTAGGGGAACAAGGAAAGTATTGCATCACGAGCCATCTCCTTTCCATGATATGGGAACTTGTGAGTTGCACGATACCAGCTTACATAATTATTCATTGGGGTTGTCCCGCTATTCCAAATGCACCCTTATACTTTGCGGGGGTCCTATAACCCCCTGATTTTATTTGAACTGTAATAAATATCACCTTTTGAGATAACCACCAGTTTCAAGAAAATCGGTGGATGGTACGCACCAACCAAATTTCAACATGTGTTTTTATTTTTTATTACTATAAAATTCTCTTTTTATTCATTATTTATTTATTTATTTATTTTACCTTTTATTTTTTATTTTTTATTTTTCCTTTCTTTTTCTCCCCAATCCCACCCACTCTCAAGTCTCATTCCCCAGTTCCTCCATTCCCCCAATTAATTCATTCTTCTTAATATATTTTAAATTTCAAATTTTCCTCATTTCTTTCTTCTTTGTATTTTCGTTGCGCCCCTTCTGGTGGAGGAGGGACGGTCTAATTAGGTGGTGGAAGATGGTGAAAAATGAGTGAGAGACTGAAGAAGAGAGGTGGTGGCCATCGGAGGAGCAGTAGTGGTGTGGTGGCACACTCTCTGATTTTTTCATAGAAAGATTTAGGGTTTAAAATTAAAGAACCCACTAAGCATATTTAACAGAGAGACTTTTGATTTAGAAAAATCAGACATAAAATATCAATCACCAAGGGATGAGTGGATTTTAAAGGCTTAAATGGTGTTGGGATGAAAACGATGTAGGCTGTGGCATTCCAATTAGTACTCCTCCATACCTTAGATTTTTCTTTTCAGATGGAATTGTGAGTGGAGCATTGATAGATCAATTGTGTCATTTCTATTGCCGGAGAAATCACCGGCTCTGTGTTCACCATTACCGTCGCTAAAGAGAATGTCTACAGCTACTGGTTGAGACATTCAGAGAAGTTAGAAATGACAAAAAATTTATCAGTTTGAATTTTAGTAGAACGTGAAATGAAGAAGAAGAAAACAAAAAGAAAAATGCTTCAAAATTAAAGTTTTAATATTTTTTCCGCGAGAGTGTATTCACTCTCTAGGTCACATGACCTAAAAAAGTGGTATTTATTACGGTTTAAACAAAGCTAGGGGGTCATAGGACTCCCGCAAAGTATAAGGGTGCAACTGAAAAAGCAGGACAACCCAATGGGTAATTGTGTATTATCTTTTTGAAAAATCAAGCCTTGTTTGGGCTTAGCAGGCTCACAGGAGAAACAAATGGCAAATAGCCACTTTTAATTAAACATTAGCCATCATTTAACATTTATTATCTACTCTTTTAGCAAGAGGAGTTGCTCTGATGGTAAGCAACCTCCACTTCCAACTAAGAGGTTGTGAGTTCGAGTCACCCCAAGAGCATGGTAGGGAGTTCTTGGAGGGAAGGATGCCGAGGGTCTATTGGAAACAGCCTCTCTACCTCATGGTAGGGGTAAAATCTGCATACACACTACTCTCTCCATACTCCACTAGTGGGATTATACTGGGTTGTTGTTGTTGTCGTCATCTTTTAGCAAGGAAAAATTTGAGATAGAACATAATTGTGCAATAGTTTAAGAATTTTTACACAATCTTAACAGCATCATCTAATTAACATTTCTTTGCAGCTATTTATTATCTCGAATCACCCCAATCCAGCGAAAATCACGTTTCTTAAAGATCCCAACAACGAAACAAATGGATTTTACAGATGGTAATTTTATTGTTTCTCTCTTTCTATTATTGTAAATAAATGATGATTTCACTTTTGAGATTTCTGAACCTGAAATGTCTTTTGACAGTTGAATACATACGCCACCCTTCAAACTTGTTCTTCTTTTTACTTAGATACTTTGTACTGAAACTTGTACGGCTATTGAGACACAATTTTTATTTTTAAAATTTTTCTCTTCGCCGCCGCCAACTCCACACCAACCAGCATCAATCACTTCCCCTCACGGGGGCGTATGTAGTCTATAACACCAGGTTCAATTGAATCCATAACTTTTGATACTGAATACAAATTTATATGCAAAAAATCAATAAAATCGCAATAAATTATCGATATGAACTCATAACTTTAAGGATATAATAAGTTTAGTAATAAGAACCTTATAGATTGAACTCATAGAGTTTGAATCTTGAATCCGCCTCGCTCACCCTATCACTGCTGCCATCACCTTCACACTGTATCAAACTTTGCTGCGTCAGTTTGATACGGAGGAGCTAGCCAACATTTCTTGTTTTTTCCTTTAGTTAACGTGTCAAATTTTGATTTGTGTCCATGTCATTCGCGTTTGACCCTCACGTTTTAGGTTTTTTTAGACAGTTTTGGCGAGGGCTTTAATATAATAAGCATATATACATATACCGTATACATATATATATATATTTATATATAAGAGATTAAATGTTTAATATGTACAAGCTTTAGTATAAATGAAAAAAAGACAAGTTAAGAGGCCGCCTATGTATTCAGCCTTTCACTTATTATATAGCTAAATTAAAAGTTAATTAAAGTGCATGGAATGCTATTATCGTTACTTTCTATAATTTTTTATTTCCTTACATTCATGAAATCTAAACATAGCTTCTAATACAAAAGAACATGAATTTTGGCACAAATAGCTATCATCAAAATCTTACAAACAGATACAACCAAAGGTAAAGCCTAAAATAGTCAAAGCAAACATATTCTGAGGTTGGCTAAGCTAGGTTGAGATGAATGCTATAGTTTTCTTTTATAGAGAAAAGCAAAGTAGCTCTTTAGCTTAGAGTTTGGATAGGAGAATTGACTGAGCGATTTGATCTCCTAAATCAGCTGCTTAAAACATTCTTTGACGGTATATCGTCGGAGACGATTCTTACTTCCTTTATGCCCCACATACGACTCCAGACCGGATCAGACTCTATACCGCCAATATACTAGTTTTAATTCTAAGACCAAGTTAAACCATAATTTGTCATTTGTAATATTAGAACAGCCAAAAGTAGTAATAATATGCTGTTGTCTCGATTCTGGAGAGCATAAATGCTAATAAAGGATATCAGAGACCTTTATATACGGGTAAACCACATTACCCAAAAAAACAGGATTTATTCAAAGCAGTAATATAGGCTCCTGTCCATATTCCATTAACCATCTGTTTCAACAGGAAAATGAAAATGAAAGAAAGCTATGTTTGCTGGGCATAACAAAGAAATAATTTTTTCTTTTGTTAGGCCATGCACAATAGGCAAATTGCTAGTGGCCTGTGTTAGGTGGAGTTGCTCATCATTACTTCAATCAAAATTCAAAAGGGTCACGTCTCCCACATTCCTCCTTTTACTAGTACAACAACAACAACAACAACAACCCAGTATAATCTCATTAGTGGGGTCTGGGGAGGGTAGTGTGTACGCAGACCTTACCCCTACCCTGGGGTAGAGAGGCTGTTTCCAATAGACCCTCGGCATCCTTCCCTCCAAGAACTACCCACCTTTGCTCTTGGGGTGACTCGAACTCACAACCTCTTGGTTGGAAGTGGAGGGTGCTTACCATCAGAGCAACCCACCTTGTCAACCTCCTTTTACTAGTGTATCGGCCAAATCATTCTCACTGGAAAATCCGTCTCTATGTAACATTTCATGCAAAATAGCCTACAATATATTGGAATAGCAGGCGTTTGGACGACATCTAATATATATATGTTTGAAGCTGAAGTAGAAAAATAGATTTGGAAGTTAATGTTGTATTTGGAAGAAAATTTCTCTTGAAATAAATAAGTTGAGATTGGTAAGTGATTTCACTTGGAATATTTTCCGAACAAGTTTTTCAACATTTTACCAATATCTGTAAATGCTAACTTTCACTATCTGTGGGATTTACTAAAATGACCATTGATTTCTCTTGTTGCTCATTAAATTCCAGCAGATAGATGATGGAATTTTAGATTGGTTTTAGATCAATTAAATTTACCAGTACGCTGGTACGTACTTATACAGTTCGGCTTAGCAAGAAGAGACTTTTGCTGGTTCACATTTTTATATAATACTCACTCCCTCCGTTTCAATTTACGTGAACTTATTTCCATTTTAGTCCGTGCCAAAAAGAATGATATTTTTTTTATTTGAAAACAATTTATAATCATACAAAATATGTGTTCATTTTATATCACAAGTTCAAAAATTAATTTCTTTTTTTAAACTCCGTGCTCAATCAATTATCCACGGAAAACAAGCACTAATCCACAAGGGTTAGATTCGAATCAACAGTCTCCTTATGTAATACTAGTACATATATAGCGGTACACAAAGCAAAAGGAGAAAAGCAAAAGCAAATAAGGATGCAGGGGGTGGAGCATAAGAAAAGCAAAAGAAGACGTCTTTCTCAAACACAGATACCAACGGAATGCAGGAAGGATGCCCGAGGAGAAGCAGTGGTGTGGACAGAGGTGGGAGCATCAGGAGTGTCAAGTATTTGAGAAGTAGGGAGAGGGGGATCTGGAGGATCTGTAGGGACAGAGGAAGCACTAACAGGATCAGGAGTAGAATCATAAAAGGTAGGCATTGGAGGAGAATGATGAGGAGTAGTAGAAGATGACAAAGTATAAGAAAAAACACAAAAATGAAAAACCTAGGCTAAAGAATAAGACTGATACAAATAAATAATGGGCTAGGCCCAAGTGCTCCAACTCTTGTATTGGCCCAGTCTTCGTGGCCCAATCTTCAGGTAACTCTAACAGACTTAGTGGTGAGATTGTACATTTTGTACCCTTTTTTAGCAAAAGGATAGCCAATGAAAACACAAGGAGATGCTTTAGGTTGAAACTTATCTCTATGACACTGGGGAACACTAGCATAGCAGAGGAAGCCAAAAGGTTTTAAATGAGAATAAGGAGCAGTCCCATAAAGTAATTCAAATGGAGTCTTATTGGACAAAACTTTAGAGGGAAATCTATTAATGAGATAAGTTGCTGTTAAAACACAATCTCCCCAGAACTTGGTAGGAAGATTGGATTGAAACAACAAAGCTCTTGAGGTTTCTAGTAGATGTCTATGTTTCCTCTCTACCACACCATTTTGTTGTGGTGTGTGTGGAGAAGTTGTTTGATGTATGATACCATTATCAGAAAAGAATTGAATAGTTGAATTGGAGGAACCAAGCTCCAAAGCATTATCACTTCTAACCTTTTGGACAGAAAGGTGAAACTGTGTCTTTACCATGGCTATGAATGCTTTAAGAAAGGTGAAGGCATAGCTCTTGAAGTTTAAAAGGTGTGTCCATGTTGCTCTGCTATAGTCATCAACTATTGTCAAGAAATATTTTGCTCCAGAGTAAGTTTGGGTGTGGCATGGTCCCCAAGTGTCAACATGAATAAGTTGAAATAATGAAGTGGAAAGGGAAGAACTATCTGAGAATGATAACCTAGGCTGTCTAGCTAAAGGACAAATAGGACAAATAAAGAACTGCTTAGAAGACAAGTCATTAGAGATAGAAGATGTATGCTTCATTTGAACAAAAGGAACATGCTCCAATCTGTGATGCCAAAGAACATCATTTTTGTTCACATTATTTGGAACAGTACAAGAAGGTAAAGTAGAAACATAACATGGATTCACAGTTTGTACATTTTGAACAGTACCACAAGGTAAAGTACAAACAGAACTGTGGCTCACATTTTTAACATCTGTATGTAATGAAAATTCAGCATTATGTACTAGATTATTAAAAGGAGGAACATAATTATCAGGTGACATGGAAGGAGTAGAATGGTTGAAGTAAAATTTGTATAATCCTTGGTCCATTCTACCAAGCTCCAGAAGCTTCTTCATAGAATGGGCCTGTAGAATTATGCAAGAAATAGAAGTGAATAACACATGACAGTTGAATTGTGTTATTACCTTACTCACAGAAATTAGATTGTAATGGAAAGATGGAATGTACAAAACATTATGTAGAGTGAAAGATGGTAATAAAGTGAGGGAACCTGTACAAGTTACCTTAACTTTATAACCATTAGGTAGAGAAACTAAGTAAGGAACAGGAAGGGGTGTAATATTAAAAAGGAGGTCCTTATTTGAAGTCATGTGGTCAGTTGCCCCTGAATCCACTATCCAAACCCTTCCAGCTACACTAGTCAACATGCGCACAGTAGAACTACCATTTAAACACACAGGAAGAGAAGAAGTACTACCAACAAAATTGGCAGATCCCACCATTAGAACAGGTTGAGTCCCTGAATCACCTAATGTAGACTGATTGAGCAACTGCATCAACTGGGAGTACTGCTCTTTGGTAAGACCAGGGATCAAAGAGCTTTGATCAGTTGGAGAATACAATGCAGAAGATTCAAAAATCTGCCCCTCAGCACTTGCAGCAGTACCAGACCTTTTTCCCTTTGTGAATTTGAAATTTGGTGGAAAACCATATAATTTGTAGCATTTTTCAATTGTATGACTAGGTTTCTTGCAATACTTGCAAGACAAAGTAGTATTGGATTTTTGGTTGCTTGAATCAAAGTTCACCCTTTGTGTATATTGTTGTTGTTGTATGAGAGTTGAGAAGGGAATCTGTTAATGTTGGAATTTGCATTAAAAGAGGCTAATTCTGAGTTAAATTGGGTATTGGGGACAACCTGTCTCTGTTTTTCATCTTGCAACAAAATGTTGTAGACAGTATCAAGGGATGGCAGTGGTTGCATCATCAAGATATTGCTCCTAATCCCTACATAAATCTCATGTAGACCCATAAGAAATTGATGAACTCTATCCTCTTCCTTCTCCTTCTAGAGACCTTCCTTAGCAGCACAAACACAAGAATTTGCATGGCTGGTACACATAACCCCTAATTCATCCCAAAGTTTTTTAAGTTTGTTGAAATATGAAGCTATGTCGAGAATCCCTTGATAAGTAGATGCAAGTTCTCTCTTTATTTCAAACACCTTAGTTCCATTAACAGTCCCATACCTATTATTCAATTGTTTCCATATGCTTCCAGCAGTTTCAGAATATTGTACACTTTCAGCTATATCTGGAGAAAGTGAATTGATTAACCAGGATATTACCATATTATTGCACATGTCCCACTGCCTGTATTGGGGAGAATCCACAACAGGCTTAGTGCAAGACCCATCGATAAAACCTATCTTATTTCTAGCAGACAGAGACACGTAGGGGAAGAAGAACTTGAGTTTGGAGTAGAATGAACCATGATAACAGAGTATAACAACAAAATTTCACAACAATCAATTCATGCAAGATAACAAATAGAGACGAGGGTACCACACTTCTTCGCAACCTAAAGAAGAAAGGCCTTGAGAGAAAAAAAAAACTTCAACTTGAAAGGAAAACTTTAGCTCTGGCGAAGAATAACAGAACTCCGATAATCACCGAAAACCCTAGCCTTGACGAAAAACAATAGAAATCCGATAATCAGCAGCAAACTCCGACCAAAATAGAATCACACAGTCGAGGAACCTTCCTCAATTTGAAATTTGAACAAAAAAATCAACGAAAAACTTCAGATTCTGAAACTCGTCGAAATTCGAAACAGTGATGATAAACTCGATGAAATTGAACGCGGGTAACATCGGTCGATGTAGAACGACGGGGACTACCAAATTAACAGCTACGATACCATATTAAAATGTAGAAATCAACATTAATGTGCAGATTTTTTATTAGGGTTCATAAGGAAAAGGAAAAGGGGAAAGTCGTGTGTGAGAAGAAAAGAAAGGAAAACCCCTTCTGTTGTTTTCCCTAAAAAATGAAAAACCTAGACTAAAAGAATAAGACTGATACAAATAAATAATGGGCTAGGCCCAAGTGCTCCAACTCTTGTGTTGGCCCAGTCTTCGTGGCCCAATCTTCAGGTAACTCCAACAGAGCCCATTCAGTTGTTTTAGACTTTGTTTTTAGATTTATGGCTAGAAAACAAAAATAGAAAATAAGTTTCAAATGGAGGGAACAAAAGAAAGGGTGGAGTATGATTAGTTTATTTGTCTCCCAATGATTGACTTGTCGCCTTGCTCCAAGAGAAACTTGCTCTGAATTTCTTTATAAGTGTCTTCAATCCCATAGCAACGAAAATGAAGTCTTCTGAGTAATGATGACAATAGCGGCAACACTAACAGCAACAGCCACTGGCTTGGTTATTCACTCTCCCCTCACATAAACAGCTTAGAGGGTCCTCCTCCTCATCACCATCACATTCAACCTGGCTCAAGCAATGTTCCAAGTTCAGTCCGCATTAGATTTTGTCCAACTCATCTCAACTATCCAGGCATGTACTATAATACTGAAGGTGACGATGCAGCCTTATTCTCTTCATTTTCTGTGATTTTTCTCAAGTCTGATGGTTCATTATGTATTATGAAAGCATTCAACAGGTCAGAATAACCAAAAGGTTATTTTCAGCTCAAAACTTGTCCTGTCTTTAAATGGGGTCTTTTTTTTTGTTTTATGCTTTGGGATTCTTGCTTATTTTATGAATATCCTTGTGACTTTAGTTTGAAGGTATGGTAAGTTTCAACACCTAAACTGGAGGACTTATTTGGTGATGCAGCAATGGGGACCCATCACTATGAAGGTTGTAACGGATGAGGTATGGTTCACAGCTTAGACAACAAGATTTACTATAATCAACACCAAGAAAGGGTTTGGAGGTTTAATGATGGCAGCAACTGACTATGGAAGCAGCTTGTAGAAGTCAAATATGGAAGGAAGGATTATTGGGCTCCTTGTGCAATTCAGGTTTCTTCTATGGGAGGAGTTTGGAGTACCATTAGCAATCTAAAGGGTGAATATAGTCAGCTTGTTAAGCTGAAATTAGGGAATGGCAATAATATTTTATTCTGGTATGATGTATGGATGGGAAATTAGAGCTTCAGATCAAGATTTCCCGTTTTATATAGTTGCTCCACAAACAAAAAAAGGAAATATAGCAGATTTGTACTCAAATAATGGCTGGCAACTGATGTTTAGGAGAGGCTTCAAATGACTTGGAAATAGATGAATATGCTCAGTTGCTGCAGTTGCTGGACAGTGTTAGTTTGTAGGATAATAAGAGATTCATTTATGTGGGCAGCAAGTGGTGATGGAAAATTCATTGTCAACAGATGCTACACTGTATTGGAAAAGCAACAGAGGATGCATGATTCATATTGGCCATGGAAAGCAATTTGGAAATCTAAAGCACCTGTAAAGTAGCTTGTTTTGGGTGGGTGGCGGCAAAGGAAGCTTGTAACTCAGGAAAATCTGCAAAAAAGAGGTACTACTCTGATTAAAAGATGCTCTATGTGTGAAGAAGATTTAGAAACTGTTAGTCATTGCAAAGTGGCGAAACAATGCTGGGAGCTCTTTCTAAATATGTATTGAGTGCAATGCCCTCAAATGTGAAAAGCTTACTGGAAACTTGGCAACTTCAAAAGATGGCAAAGAGTCAATTGGCTGTGTGGAGAACAATTCCTCTATGTGTTTTATGGACAATATGGTTGGAGAGACATAGGGTCTCCTTTGAAGGAAGTGTTAAGTTTCGTGAATGGGTGTGAATGGGAAATGGAAGAGTCACCCTTTGAATTGTACCTCTTCATATCGCTCTTTCATTGTCTATAAATTTTAGAGGCTTAGCCTCATTTTATACATGGAAAAATTATGAAATTCTCCCATTTTCTTTGCATTATTTTTTCAAAACAAAATATATAAGTGTCATGTGTGATTTGCTCCGCCTTATCGCGTTCGCTGAAACACTGGGGTTTGAGGTACCGCCACACCAGTGCGGATAATCCGTTCTATCCTGGGAGGAAATAATCCTAAACCTCGGGTACTAGGAGGGGATTAAGTTCCTTAAGGATACACTGTGAATTCAGTGGGCTCGGATTTAATTTTGTTCTTCCTATGCATTTCTGTCTCTCTTTTACTTTACAAAATTTTCTGGTTTGGAACACAGAGTACCAACAAGCTTAAGGAACTTAATAGAAATCAGTTGATAGAGAAGAAAACCAGTGTGATAATATTTGTTTGTTACTGCTGAGAGAAACAAAATAAGTGATGGAATTGAAAGTGTAGTTTTCTCCTACTCGTGCACTTTCTCGCCAATATATGGTGTGTTCACTTCAACAGTAAACTAACATGAGAACATTTTTGAAATATAACCGTGGCAATAACTGGTTGATTACATGATTTGAAGACGAGGCAAAAGTATTGCCTTGGCTAACATTGGATTCACAAATATAAGTATTTGAAGATTGCTAAAGCATAATCAAAATTGTATTGACGTGGAAAACCAATATCTCATGGTTCATGAATCAGTGAGTGGCAAGGGGTATGAATTCAATGGGATTTTCAGCCAAAATGGAATGTCGTTGTTGAAACTAATGTCGTGGCTGTTCGAATAAATTTTGTCCAGTGAATTTGTTTCATCGTTCTGTTAGCATGTAAAAATCCATGATAATTTCCAATTCACATAAAAGTTGTCTTGTGATGATGGAAAGCCGAGCAGTGATTGTAAGTAAACATTGTTGCGGCCATGTAACGTTGGGCGTACACCGCAAAACTGGGAAAGTCTGGTGAAATTGAAGGAATAATATTTCAAAAGGAACTATGTCCCTATATAAATATGATTGTTTTGATATCTCATGGGAACTCTGTCATGTAGTGGAGAGAAATCTCCAGATATGGACATATTAAAGCACAAATGTGGGATCCTGCACTTTGTGATATGACGTTCACAAAAGAATCTAGTTAGATTTTTGGTCCGAAGTGTGAATTCCCAAGTTGATTTTGAAAATTAAAATATTAATGTGAATTTGTTCATCCGACCTTGGACTACAGGTAGTAGACCCACAATTAACTGAACGCTAAAGCACTAGCGAAAACCTTCCAAGGGGATCAAACATTTCTGGTCCGGAAAGTCGTAACGTTTGGATACAATTTTTTAGTAAATCGTATTTCCACAAGTTCTTTACTAATAAGTGTGCACAAAATTGTGCTTATGTGTACCTTATTTGTGAATAATTTTCTTTTTGTATTTGTTACAAAAGAAAATTTGAAATTAAAAAGTGTTTAAGGTTGTAAGTATGAGGCTTACACTAATACTTGAAGTATTCGTGAAATCATGAATATAATATATGTAAAGATATACACATGTTAGTTTGATAAGAATAATATATCAAACTATTGAAATGCTTAGGGGTTACAATGATTTTGTTGGAAAGCAATTCAAAAAGAAAATTAAAATACTTGTGATTTTCTACCCCTATTATGGAGACTAAAATCTTCGTGATCTTCTAATTCGTTGAGATTAAAGTCTTCGTGACTTTCTACTCATTTGTCGAAAACTAAAGTCTAAATGACTTTATACTCGTTTTGCAGATTAAAATCTTAGTGATTTTCTACTCTAATTTATTATTCAGTTTGAAGATTAAAAACTTCACCGTTTATTAAATTTGATTGTGTCACATATTATTCGGTTTGAAGATTAAAACTTTCACCGTTTATTAGATCTAGTTGTATCAGATGTTACTCGGTTTGAAGATTAAAAACTTCACCGTTTATTAAATTTGATTGTGTCACATATTATTCGGTTTGAAGATTAAAACTTTCACCGTTTATTAGATCTAGTTGTATCAGATGTTACTCGGTTTGAAGATTAAAAACTTCACCGTTTATTAAATTTGATTGTGTCACATATTATTCGGTTTGAAGATTAAAACTTTCACCGTTTATTAGATCTAGTTGTATCAGATGTTACTCGGTTTGAAGATTAAAAACTTCACCGTTTATTAAATTTGATTGTGTCACATATTATTCGGTTTGAAGATTAAAACTTTCACCGTTTATTAGATCTAGTTGTATCAGATGTTACTCGGTTTGAAGATTAAAAACTTCACCGTTTATTAAATTTGATTGTGTCACATATTATTCGGTTTGAAGATTAAAACTTTCACCGTTTATTAGATCTAGTTGTATCAGATGTTACTCGGTTTGAAGATTAAAAACTTCACCGTTTATTAATTTTGAATGTGTCAGATTGATTTGAAGATTAAAAATTTTACCATTTATTAATTTTGGCTTTGTTGTGACACAAACAACGGTTCTTGTGGTTGGCTCAACAACGTAATAGGGGCGTCGAATATGAATCTCGTTTTAAAGAAATATGTTTGGAATATGAAATTATTCACCAAACGGCCGCCCCTTAGTCACCGCAATCTAATGGAATTACGGAAAGAAAGAATAGAACATCAAAGGAGACGATGAATGCCTAGTTGATAAGTTCTAGTTTACCCAGAACTTATGGGGGAAAGCTATTTTTACAGCTAACCGAATATTCAATCGAGTTCCCCACAGCAAAACGCAATCTATTCCATATGAAAAATGGAAAGGAAGGAAGCCCAACTTAAAATATTTTAAAGTGTGGGGGGTGCTTGGCTAAAGTGCAAGTTCCTAAACCCAAAAGGGTAAAGATCGGATCGAAAATTATTGATTATGTTTTCATAGGATATGCGACTAGTGATCGAATCGAATAATGCTGAATTATTTGAGAATATTTATCCGTATAAAAAGGAATGTGAGTCGTCTAGTGAAAAATCTAAGCTACTTCGAAAAGAAGCAAAGGAAAGTATGTTTAATGAGAAAAATGCAAGACGTAGTAAACGTCAAAGGACAACTACTTCCTTTGGACCAAATTTTCTGACACTCTTATTGAAAAATGAGCCTCAAACATTTAAAGAAGCAATGTCTTGCTCGAAAGTACAATGTTAGAAAGAGGTAGTCAATAGTGGGATAGAATTCATATTAAGTAATCATACTTGGGAATTGGTTGATCTCTAGGAAATAAACATTTGCGTTCTAAGTGGATTTTCAAAAGTGAAATGAAAGCTGATGGTACTATTGAAAAATATAAGGTAAGATTAGTTGTCAAATAATTTAGACAACGAGAAGATCTTGATTATTCTGATACATATTAGCCGGTAACGAGTATTACATCTACTCGGGTATTAATAGCGTAAGCCGCCGTGTATGGCCTTGAAATCCATCTATCACGATCCGAAATTCCCACCTTCAGGATCGTGATGGAGCCTAACATTTCACTTGCTAGGCAAGCCAACATTAAAATAATCTTAACTATTTTAAAGCAAATTTAATTAAATAGAAGTAAAATTACTGAAATTAAGTGCGGAAGACCATAAATACCGAATTATAAAAATACATCCCCGAATCTGGTGTCACAAGTGCACGAGCTACTAGGATAATACAAATAAAGGTCTGAATAAAATTCAAGCTGTTTGAAAGATAAGACACAGCTAAGATAAGATTGAATGAGACTTCAGAACTACGGACGCTGTGCAGTTATACCTCAAGTCTCCTATGGGTAGTTGCATCCGAGAAAATCTATGGTACGTCGCTGGGACCAACTCCAAAATCTGCACAATAAGTACAGAGTGTAATATCAGTACAACCGACCCCATTTACTGGTAAGTGCCGAGCCTAACCTCGACGAAGTAGTGACGAGACTATGACAAGACACGTACGTAAACCACCTATACAAGTATATACAAATACAAAGTAACAATAATAAAATAAATAACAAATTATAAATTGGGAAGGAACATGCGAAGGGAAATGATATAACAATTTCAGCAGGAGAAGTATCACTTAGCAGCCATTTAATTTATCAACAATAAAATGAGCAATTGATAATATAAAAAGGGCACGGCACCACCCTTCGTGATTTTACTCTCATTTGGCACGACATCACCCTTCGTGTTTTTACTCTTTCACAAAGGGCACGGCAACACCTCTCGTGCTTTTACACTCACAAATGGCACCCTTCGTGCTTTTACACTCACAAATGGCACGGCAATACCCTTCGTGCTTTTACACTCACAAATGGCACGGCAATACCCTTCGTGCTTTTACACTCACAAATGGCATGGCAACACCCTTCGTGCTTGTACACTTTTCCTTACCATGACAATGAATTATAAATAATAAAAATGACATGACATCACCCTTCATGCTTTTACACTCTTCCTTACCATGAAAATAATAATATAAATTTGGAAGAGTGTTTAAATACGGGGATATATACATATCAATCAATTCAATACCTGAATACCGGCTTCACCTTTCGAAATATTCAACAATAATTAAATGAATAATAATTTCACGAATAATGATCAAATAATCAATAATAAACTTAAACAAGAATGTCTTAATTTAATAGACAATTATTCATAATAAATAAATTTCACCCGCATGCTTTGACTCAACCACAATGCATAAGTACTCGTCACCTCACATATACGTTGTATCTGCACATTAAATCACGTAGCAAATAGACAAATAAGTCCTACTCCCTCAAGTCAAGGTTAACCACGATACTTACCTCGATTTACAACCAAATTCAAGAATCCAATACACCTTTGCCTCACGAATTCGTGTCTGAAATCCTCAAATCTAGTCATAAACAATTCAATATACTCAATATAAATCTTAGAAATTAATTCTATATGAATTTACTAATTTTTCGAATTAAAATCTGAAATTCATTTAAAAAATCGACAATGGGGCCCATGTCTTGAATTCCGAAAAAAAATACGAAATCCGAACATCCGTTCCGATACGAATTCAACCATACAAAGATTATCAAATTCCGACATCGTATTGGCTTTCAAATCTTCATTTTACATTTTTGGAAGATTTATAAAAATCTGATTTTTCTTCCATAAATTCACGGATTCATGATGTAAATGAATATAAAATTATGAAATATAACCAATATAGGATAAGGAATACTTACCCAAATGTTTTCCCGTAAAAATTGCACAAAAAGCTTCTTACCCGAGCACAAAATCAAAAATGGTGGAAAATGGGGCGAAATCCTATTTCCAGAACTTAAGTTCTGTTTGCCCAACATTTTACTCATTGCGATAGCGGAAATTCATTCGCGATCGCGTAGAACAATTTCTGCCTATCCATTTTACACTTCGCGATTGCGGATAATTCTTTGCGATCGTGAATCATGTTTTGGTTGCCCAGAATTTTAACTCTATGAAATCGCGTACAGACATTTGCTATCGCATAGCACAAATGGCGTGCCCAGCTTCTGCCTTCATTCCTTCTATGCGAACGCGGCTTGGCCCTCGCATTCACAGTGCACTGGGAGCTAACCCTCCGCGATCGCTTGCCTATCTTTGCGAACGGGAAGGGTAAAACTCACGGCTCACAATTTCCTCTTCGCGATCGCGAAGCACAATGCACCAGATGATAGCTAAAGCTAAAAACCTGATTTTTTTTCAAAGTTCAAATGGTCCGTATGCCATCCGAAACTTACCCGAGCCCTCGGGGCTCCAAACAAAATATGCACACAAGTCCAAAAACCTCATACGAACTTGCTCGCGCAAATAAAATACCAAAATAATGCCTAGAACTACAAATCGGACACCAAATCAAATGAAATTTTTAAGAAAACTTTAAAACTTCAATTTTCACATCCGAACGTCCGAATCATGTCAAATCAACTCCGTTTCTCACCAAATTCGATAGACAAGTCATAAATGATATAATAGAGCTATTTCAATTTCCAGAATCAGATTTCGGTCTCGATATCAAAAAGTCAAATCCTTGGTCAAACTTTGGAAATCTTTAGCCTTTAAATTTCTAGTTTTCGTTAAATGGCCATAACTTGAGCTAGGGACCTCCAAATTAAATTTCGGACATACGCCCAAGTCCCAAATCACGGTATGGACCTACTGGAATTTGCAAAATACTAATCCGAGTCCGTTTGCTCAAAATGTTGACCAAAGTCAACTCAGTTGAGTTTTAAGACTCTATTTCACATTTTAATCCATTTTTCACATAAAAACTTTTTGAACAATTATACAGACTGTGCACACAAGTCGAGGAATGATAAATAGTGCTTTTCGAGGTCTTAGAACACAGAATTTATTATTAAATTTAAAGATGACCTTTTGGGTCATCACATTCTCCACCTCTAAAACAAATGTTTGTCCTCGAACGGAATTAGAAAAGTACCCGAGCTAGTAAAAAGGTGTTGATATTTACTCTGTATGTCAGACTCGAACTCCCAGGTAGCTGTCTCGATCGATTGACCTCTCCATTGCACCCTAACTGAAGGATAACTCTTAGACCTCAATTATCGAACCTGCCGAGCTAGAATAACTACTGGCTCCTCTTCATAAGTCAAATCTTTGTCCAATTGGACTAAGCTGAAATCTAACACATGGGACGGATCACCATGATATTTCCGGAGCATAGACACATGGAACACCGGATGAACCGTTGATAAACTAGGTGGTAATGCAAGTATGTAGGCTACTTCACCCACCCTTTCAAGAATTTCGAAGGGTCCTATATACCTAGGGCTCAACTTGCCCTTCTTTCCGAACCTCATTACACATTTCATAGGTGAAACCCGAAGCAATACTCTTTCTCCAACCATGAATGCAATATCATTAACTTTACGATCGGTCTAACTCTTTTGTCTAGACTGAGCTGTGAGAAGTCGATCTTGTATAACCTTGACCTTATCCAAGGCATCCTGTACTAAATCGGTACCCAACACCCGAGCCTCTCCCGGTTCAAACCAGCCAACTAGCGATCGACACCGCCTTCCATATAATGCCTCATATGGAGCCATCTGAATGCTCGACTGGTAGCTATTATTATAAGCGAACTCCGCAAGTGGCAAGAACTGATCCTAAGAAACTCCAAAGTCTATAACACAAGCGTGAAGCATATCTTCCAATATCTGAATGGTACGCTCTGACTGTCCATCTGTATCTGGATGAAATATTGTACTCAACCCAACCCGCATGCCTAACTCACGCTGTACAGCCCTCCAGAAGTGTGAAGTGAATTGCGTACCTCGATCATAAATGATAGACACGGGCACACCGTGAAGGCGGACAATCTCACGAATGAAAATTTCAGCTAACCGCTCTAAAGAATAGGTAACTGCCACTGGAATGAAATGTGCTGACTTGGTCAACCTGTCCACAATGACCTAAACTGCGTCAATTTTTTCTGAGTCCGTGGGAGCCCAACAACAAAATCCATAGTGATACGCTCCCACTTCCACTCAGAAATTTCTAACTTTTGAAGCAAACCACCAGGTCTCTGATGCTCGTACTTGACTTGCTGACAATTTAGACACCGAGCTACATATACAACGATATCCTTCTTCATTCTCCTCCACCAATAATGTCGCCGCAAATCTTGATACATTTTGGCGGCACCTGGATGAATAGAATACCTGGAACTTTGGGCTTCTTCCAGAATTAATTCACGAAGCCCATTCACATTAGGTACACAAATACGACCCTGCATTCGCAGAACTCTGTCTTCCCCTATAGCAACCTGTTTGGCATCACCGTGCCATACCATGTTCTTAAGGACAAGTAAATGAGGATCATCATACTGTCACCCTATGATGTGCTCATATAAAGAAGACTCATCGACTGTGCAAGCTAGAACTCGACTGGGTTCTGAAACATCTAACCTCATGAACTGATTAGCCAAATGCTAAACATCTACAGCTAACGGCCTCTCACCAATCGGAATATACGCAAGACTGCCCATACTCCCAACCTTTCTACTCAAAGCATCGGCCACCACATTGGCCTTTCCAGGGTGATACAAAATGGTGATATCAGTCTTTCAACAACTCCAACCATCTTCTCTACCTCAAATTAGGATCTTTTTATTTGAACAGATACTGAAGGCTAAGATGATCAGTAAATACCTCACACGAGACACTGTAGAGGTAATGCCTCCAAATCTTCAGCGTATGGACAATGGCTGCCAACTCTAAGTCATGAACAGGATAATTCCTTTTGTGAACTTTCAATTGCCGCAACGCGTATGTAATCACCCTGCCATCTTGCATTAATACTGCACCAAGTCCAATGTGAGATGCATCACAATATACCATAAAAAATTCTGAACCTGTTGGTAATACCAACACTGGCGCCGTAGTCAAAGCAGTCTTGAGCTTCTGAAAGCTCAACTCACATTCGTCCGACCATCTGAATGGGGCACCTTTATGGGTCAGTCTGGTTAATGGGCTTGCTATAGACGAAAACCCTTCCACGAACCGGCGATAATAACCTGCCAAACCCAGGAAACTCCGGATCTCTATAACTGAAGTAGGTCTAGGCCAATTCTGAACAGCCTCAATCTTCTTAGGATCTACTTTTATGCTCTTTGCCGATACATCATGCCCCAAAAAGGCAATTGAGTTTAACCAAAACTCGCATTTTGAAAATTTAGCATATAACTGATTATTCTTCAAAGTCTGAAGCACACTCCGAAGATGTTGCTCATGCTCCTCTCGACTGCTGGAGTAAATCAAGATATCATCAATGAATATAACCACAAAAGAATATAAATAGGGCTTGAACACCTGATTCATCAAATCCATAAATGTTGCTGGGGCATTTGTCAACCCAAATGACATCACTAGGAATTCGTAATGCCTATACCGAGTCTGAGAAGTTATCTTAGGGATATCAGATGCCCTAATCTTCAACTGATGGTAACCAAACCTCAAGTCGATCTTTGAAAACACCTTGGCACCCTGAAGCTGATCGATTAAGTCATCAATTCTTGGCAGTGGATACTTGTTCTTGATAGTAGCCTTGTTCAACTGCCGATAATCTATACACATTCGCATTGAACCATTTTTCTTCTTTACAAATAGTACTGGTGTACCCCAGGGCGAGACACTGGGTCTAATAAATCCCTGATCAAGCAAGTGTTGTAATTGATCCTTCAATTCTTTCAACTCTGGTGGGGCCATATAGTATGGTAGGATAGAAATGGGTTGGGTGCCCGGAGCCAAATCAATACATAAATCAATATCTCTATCGGGTGGCATCCCCGGCAAATCTGTAGGAAATATATCTGGAAACTCACAGACAACTGGGTTTCTGAATCTATAGAAGGAACATCCGCACTGGGATCACGAATATAAGCCAAATAAGCTAGACACCCCTTCTCGACCATACGCTGAGCTTTTTTCATAAGAGATAACCTTGCTGATAGAATGACCAGGAGTTCCTTTCCACTCTAATCGAGGTAACCGCGACATGCCTATGGTCACTTTCTTGTCATGACAATCCAATATAGCATGATAAAGTGACAGTCAATCCATACCCAAAATGACATAAAAATCTACCATATCAAGAAGTTGAAGATCCACACTAGTCTTAAGACTACCAATAGTAACCACACACGAATAATAGACATGGTCTACTACAACAGAGTCTCCCACCGGTATAGATACAGACACGAAAGCACTCAGAGAATCACGAGGTACAACCAAATATGAAGCAAAATAGGAAGACACATAGGAATAAGTAGATCCTGGATCAAATAGAACTGAAGCATCTCTATGACAAACTGGAATAATACGTGTGATCACAGCATCAGATGACTCGGCCTCAGGCCTAGCTAGAAAAGCATAAAATCGGGATTGGGCCCCACCACTCTGAACGGCATCCCTGGGACGACCTCTAACTGGTTGGCCTCCACCTCTAACGGCCTGACCTCCACCTCTGATGGTCTGACCTCTACCTCTAGTTTCCTGACCCCTACCTCTAGCTGGCTAAGTAGGCGGTGAAGCAACCGGTGCTGGAATCATAGCACAAGAGCACTGNAGGCACAACCAAATATGAAGCAAAATAGGAGGACACATAGGAATAAGTAGATCCTGGATCAAATAGAACTGAAGCATCTCTATGACAAACTGGAATAATACGTGTGATCACAGCATCAGATGACTCGGCCTCAGGCCTAGCTAGAAAAGCATAAAATCGGGATTGGGCCCCACCACTCTGAACGGCATCCCTGGGACGACCTCTAACTGGTTGGCCTCCACCTCTAACGGCCTGACCTCCACCTCTGATGGTCTGACCTCTACCTCTAGTTTCCTGACCCCTACCTCTAGCTGGCTAAGTAGGCGGTGAAGCAACCGGTGCTGGAATCATAGCACAAGAGCACTGATGTTTCATGCTGTCATGCGACCTGGGGAAAAATCTAGCAATGTGTCTCGGATCACCACAAGTATAACAGAACCTCGACTGTTATGACTGTTTACCCTGAAATTGTCCCTATCGACCTGAGTAACCACCCTAAAAACTCTGGATCAGAGGTGCACTAATAGAAGCTGGTGGTGCACTGTAGAATGCCTGGAGTGCTGAATGAAATGGCCTGGGAGGATGACCCCTACCAAAATTACCCCTGCTTCTAGACGAGGCACCACTGAACCCACCGAACTGATGAGGACTCTTATCAGACCCCTGCCCTCTCTCCTATGCAAGAACTATCTTGATCCTCCTAGCAACATTAACAGCCGCCTGAAAAGAAATCTCACTTCCGGTCTCCTTGGCCATCTGAAGCCTAATAGAGTAAGTAAGTCCCTCAATAAACCTCTTCACTCTCTCTCCCTCAGTAGGAAGTACAAGGAGAGCGTGACGGGCTAGATCCACAAAACGGGACTCATACTGAGTAACAGCCATACTGCCCTGTTGTAGACGCTCAAATTTCCTACGGTAATCCTCTCTCAATGTGATAGGGAGGAATTTCTCCAGAAATAGCCATGAAAACTGCTCCCAAGACAATGCATGCGATCCAACTGGTCTGGTCAATGTATAATCTCTCCACCACCTCTTGGCGGATCCCATCATCTGAAATACAGCAAAATTGACCCCATTGGTCTCAACTATACCCATGTTCCGTAGTACCTCATGGCAGCGATCAAGATAGTCATGTGGGTCCTTAGAAGATGTACCACCAAAGTGAACTAGAAAGAGCTTAGTAAACTTATCCAGTCTCAATAAGGCCTCAGAAGACATGGCGGGCCTATCATCGGTCTGTGCCGCAACAACTGGCTAAACCACCCCACAAGACCACTAGATATATATGTACCTGGACAAAATGTGCATCAAGTGTAGCATGAGTACGTAAAACACGTGTGCCCAATAAGTATCTAGTCTAACCTCGAAGAAGTAGTGACGAGGGGTCGACTTCGACACTTACTATGGGCTAAAAATAAAATACCGAAATTATAATTAAGCATGGATTATGTAAATACAGCTGAAAACTCAATAACAAGAAATAAATAAATAATTTATTCACTGATAGTAAATCCCAAATTAATTTCCATCATTTAACAAATTAATCTCTCAAGCCAATGAAACAATATCAATTATAATTGGACTCTAAGAATTATTACGCAAGAATTATGTCGAGGTCGTACGGCCCGATCCAACATACAAATATATAAAATGTGCATTGCTGAAGGTCGAACGGCATGAAACATAGATGCATCTATCTGCTACCGAGGCGTTTGTCCCGCTCCACGAGAAGAGAAAATACTTTATGAACAACCAATTCAAGATTATTAAGAGTCTAATATTCAAATAAATATCAATTCTCATTAACGGTCAAGTGACCCATCCAAAACTCAAGTAAATAAAGTTTAACCTTTTACAATTCCTTTATCAAGTTCCAATATGATTTAAGCAATTAAATTAACAAGTAGGGTGCAAACATCGAAAGTATAACATGATTTGGGTCCTAGACTACCCGGGCAAAAGTATAATTAGTAGCTACGTACGGACTCTCGTCACCTCGTGTGTATACAGCCCCCACAAATAGAAGCACATATTAAATCAATTCACCTATGAGGTTAATTCCTTCTTACAAGGTTAGAAAAGAGACTTACCTCGTCCCGAAGTTCCATAACCGGCTCCAAAGCTTTTCTAACAACTCAACCTGGCGTCCGTCGCTCCAAAACTAGTAAATAAATGTGAAATTCCATGAACATATACTCTAATACTCATAATAAATCAATTTATAACAATTTCCAACTCTGCTCGGAAAATTGATAAACTCACCCTCGGTCCCACGTGCCCGGATTCCGAAAATGTCTGAAGATAATCATTACCCATAACACTACGAACTCAAATATAAGAATTATTCCCAATTCCATGTCCAATTTCATGGTCAAAATCCAAAATACCAATTTTTAGGTTATCCTACAAAATCCCAAATTTCTACTAATTTTCATGTTTAAATCCATATATTAATCTTGTATTTAACTCACAATACGTGGGAATCACTTACCTTGACATAGCTGACAAAAATCCCTCATTAAAGCTCTCCAAAATTGGCCCAACCAAGTGAAAAATGAGAGAAAAAGAGCCAAATCCCGCTCTTAAGATGATTCTCCGCAGCGATATTTTTGCACCTGCGGGACAGTAGCCGGCCATGTGGCGTCGCTTCTTCGACCACGCCACCGCTTCTTCGAAAAATCACCCAAACACAATGCCTCGCACCTGCGGAAGCATTCCCCGCTTCTGCGACATCGCAGGTGTGATCCCCCTTCTGCTCTTGCGCCTTCTTCCGCTTTTGCGCCCAATGCTTCGCTTCTGCGCTTGCGCAGATGCGGCCAAAACTCCGCACCTGCGGTCCTTCCCCTGGCTGACCTTCTCCGCTTCTGCGACCCATGGGCTGCTTCTGCGACCCCACACATGCGGCCAAAACCTCGCAGGTGTGATTACACTAGATGAAAGCAGCTTCAGCATTTTCATAAGGCCAAATTCAATCTGTTAACTATCCGGAATCCACCCGAGGCCCTCGAGACCTTAACAAAATATACCAACATGTCTCAGAATACAATACGAACTTAGTCGAAGCATTAAACCACGTCAAACAACATCAAAATCATGAATCGCGCCTCGAATCAAACTTATAATTTCCAAATTTCTAAATTCTATAACTTGTACCGGAAGGCATCAAATCAAATCCGATTGACCTTAAATTTTGCACACAAGTTATAATTGACATTACGGACCAACTCCCACTTCTGAAATTAGAATTCGACCCCGATATCAAAAAGTCCACTCCCCGTCAAACTTCCCAAAAATCATCTAATTTCCTACTTTCACCAATTGACGCCGAAATGACCTACAAACCTCCAAATCAACGTTCGGACATGCTCCTAAGACCAAAATCACCATACAGAACTATTCCCATGCTCGGAATCCCAAACGGACATCGATAACATCTAAATCCACTTCAAGGCAAACTTATGAAATTCTTAAACTTTCAAAATGTTAACTTCCCATAATAAACGCCGAAATGCTCTCAGGTGATTCGATACTCAACCCGAATATACGCCCAAGTACGAAATCATTATACAAACCTATTAGAACTTTTAAAGCCTAATTCCGAGGTTGTTTACTGAAAAGTCAAACCTTAGTCAACTCTTCTAACTTAAAGCTTCCGAAATGAGAATGTTTTTCTAAATCAACCCCACACTTCTCAAAATTCAATTCCAACCACACGTACAAGTCATAATACCTGAAATGAAGCTACCCAAGGCCTCAAACTGCCGAACGATGCTCTAGAGCTCAAAACGGCCGGTCGGGTTGTTACAATATGAATAAGGATCAATTCCGACCTCAAGAAAATAATGAAGAGTTTCTTGGTCATGAAGTACCATATCTTAGTGCAATTAGTGCACTAATGTATCTTGCTAATACTACAAGGCCTGACATAACTTTTTCAGTTAATGTCTTAGCAAGATATAACTCTGCTCCTACAAGGAGACATTTGAATGGAATCAAACACATATTGCGGTATATAAAAGGTACTACCGATATGGGTTTATTTTATGGCAATGATTACAATCCCGATCTTGTTGGTTATGCCAATGCTGGGCATTTATCTAACCCACACAAGGCCCGATCTCAAACAGGCTATGTGTTTACACGTGGAGGCACAGTCATATCTTGGCGATCGACTAAACAATCAATCATTGCTACTCCATCTAATTATGCTGAGATAATTGCTATTCATGAAGCAAGTCAAAAATGTTTATGGTTGAGGTCTATAATACATCTTATTCGAGAAAAATGTGGTTTAAAGTATAACAAGATACCCATAATTTTATATGAAGACAATGCAGCATGCATAGTCAAATTGATGGAAGGATTCATAAAAGGATATAGGACAAAGCACATTTCACAAAAGTTATTTTTACACATGATATTCAAAAGAATGGTGATATTAATGTGCGACAGATTCGTTCAAGTAATAATATGGCTAATTTGTTCACCAAATCTCTACCAACTGGAACACCGGATGAACCGTTGATAAACTAGGTGGTAATGCAAGCATGTAGGCTACTTCACCTACCCTTTCAAGAATTTCGAAGGGTCCTATATACCTAGGGCTCAACTTGCCCTTCTTTCCGAACCTCATTACACATTTCATAGGTGAAACACGGAGCAATACTCTTTCTCCAACCATGAATGCAATATCATTAACTTTACGGTCGGTCTAACTCTTTTGCCTAGACTGAGCTGTGAGAAGTCGATCCTGTATAACCTTGACCTTATCCAAGGCATCCTGTACTAAATCGGTACCCAACACCCGAGCCTCTCCCGGTTCAAACCAGCCAACTAGCGATCGACATCGCCTTCCGTATCATGCCTCATATGGAGCCATCTGAATGCTCGACTGGTAGCTATTATTATAAGCGAACTCCGCAAATGGCAAGAACTGATCCTAAGAAACTCCAAAGTCTATAACACAAGCGTGAAGCATATCTTCCAATATCTGAATGGTACGCTCTGACTGCCCGTCTGTCTCTGGATGAAATATTCTACTCAACTCAACCTGCATGCCTAACTCACGCTGTACAACCCTCCAGAAGTGTGAAGTGAACTGCGTACCTCGATCAAAAATGATAGACACGGGCACACCATGAAGGCGGACAATCTCACGAATGTAAACTTCAGCTAACCGCTATAAAGAATAGGTAACTGCCACTGGAATGAAATGTGTTGACTTGGTCAACCTGTCCACAATGACCCAAACTGCGTCAATTTTCTCTGAGTCCGTGGGAGCCCAACAACAAAATCCATAGTGATACGCTCCCACTTTCACTCAGGAATTTCTAACTTCTAAATCAAACCACCAAGTCTCTGATGCTCGTACTTGACTTGCTGACAATTTAGATATCGAGCTACATATGTAACTATATCCTTCTTCATTCTCTTCCACCAATAATGTTGCTGCAAATCTCGATACATTTTGGCGGCACCTGGATGAATAGAATACCCGGAACTGTGGGCTTCTTCCAGAATTAATTCACGAAGCACATCCACATTAGGCACCCAAATACGACCTTGCATTCGCGAAACTCCGTCTTCCCCCATAATAACCTGTTTTGCATCACCGTGTCGTACCGTGTCCTTAAGGACAAGTAAATGAGTATCATCATATTGTCGCCCTCTGATGCGCTCATATAAAGAAGACCGAGCAACTGTGCAAGCTAGAACCCGACTGGGTTCTAAAACATCTAACCTCACGAACTGATTAGCCAATATCTGAACATCTGCAGCTAACGGCCTCTCACCAATCGGAATATACGCAAGACTGCCCATACTCACAGCCTTTCTACTCAAAGCATCGGCCACCACATTGGCCTTTCTGGGGTGATACAAAATGGTGATATCATAGTCTTTCAACAACTCCAACCATCTTCTCTGCCTCAAATTAAGATCTTTTTGTTTGAACAGATAATGAAGGCTACGATGATCAGTAAATAACTCACACGAGACACCGTAGAGGTAATGCCTCCAGATTTTCAGCGCATGAACAATGGCTGCCAAATCTAAGTCATGAACAGGATAATTTTTCTCGTGAACTTTCAATTCCCGCTATGCGTATGCAATCACCCTGCCATCTTGCATTAATACTGCACCAAGCCCAATGTGAGATGCATCACAATATACCGTATAAGATCCTGAACCTATGGGTAATACCAACACTGGCGCCGTAGTTAAAGTAGTCTTGAGCTTCTGAAAGATCAACTCACATTCGTCTGACCATCTGAATGGGGCACCTTTCTGGGTAAGTTTGGTCAATGGGCTTGCTATAGACGAAAACCTTTCCATGAACTGGCGATAATAACCTGCCAAACCCAAGAAACTCCGGATCTATATAACTGAAGTAGGTCTAGGCTAATTCTGAACAACCTCAATCCTCTTAAGATCCACTTTTATGCCTTTTGCCGATACAACATGTCCCAAAAAGGCAACTGAGTTTAACCAAAACTCACAATTTGGAAATTTAGCATATAACTAATTATTCTTCAAAGTCTGAAGCACACTCCAAAGATGTTGCTCATGCTCCTCTCGACTGCTGGAGTAAATAAAGATATCGTCAATGAATACAAACACAAAAGAATCTAAATAGGGCTTGAACACCCGATTCATCAAATCCATAAATGTTGCTGGGGCATTTGTCACCCAAATGACATTACTAGGAATTCATAATGCCCATATCGAGTCTGAAATTTTATCTTAGGGACATCAGATGCCCTAATCTTCAACTGATGGTAATCAGACCTCAAGTCGATCTTTGAAAACACCTTGGCACCGTGATGCTGATCGAATAAGTCATCAATTCTTGGCAGTGGATACTTGTTCTTAATAGTAGCCTTATTCAACTGCCGATAATCTATACACATTCGCATTGAACCATCTTTCTTCTTTACAAATAGTACTGGTGCACCCCAAGGAGAGATACTGGGTCTAATGAAACCCTGATCAAGCAAGTCTTGTAATTGATCCTTCAATTCTTTTAACTCCGGCGGGGCCATACGCTATGGTGAGATAGAAATGGGTTGGTTTCCTATAGCCAAATCAATATCTCTGTTGGGTAGCATCCCCGGCAAATCTGCAGGAAATATATCTAGAAACTCACGGACAACTGAGACTGAATCCATAGAAGGAATATCCGTACTGGGATCACGAATATAAGCCAAATAAGCTAGATACCCCTTCTTGACCATACACCGAGCTTTCACATAAGAGATAATCTTGCTGATAGAATGACCATGAGTTCCTTTCCACTCTAACTGAGGTAACCCCGGCATGGCTAGGGTCACTGTCTTGGCATGACAATCCAATATAGCATGATAAGGTGACAGCCAATCCATACCCAAAATGATATCAAAATCTACCATATCAAGAAGTAGAAGATCCACACTACTCTCAAGACTACCAATAGTAACCACACCCGAACAATGGACATGGTCTACTACAATAGAGTCTCCCACCGGTGTAGATACACACATGAAAGCACTCAGAGAATCACGAGGCACAACTAAATATGAAGCAAAATAGGAGGACACATAGGAATAAGTAGATACTGGATCAAATAGAACTGAAGCATCTCTATGGCAAAATAGAATAATACTTGTGATCACAACATCAGATGAATCGGTCCCACCACTATGAATTGTGTCCCTGGGACGGCCTCTAACTGGCTGGCCTCCACCTCTAACAGCCTGACCTCCACCTCTGATGGTCTGACCTCCACCTCTAGCTACCTGACCCCTATATTTAGCTGGCTAGCGGGGATGTTGGAGCCTGATTCTAGGGAGCCATCTACTCCGGAGCGGGAGTAGTGGGAGATTGTGCTCTTCCTCCAGCCTGTGAGACGACTGGTGCCACTGAAAATGTACCATTCTGGGCCATGCCCTCCATAAGACTTACCAAACAGACTAGAGCACCCTGAAGCATTGGAGTAGCTATAAATCCTTCCGGGACCTGAACTGGTCCAACCCGTACAGTCTGAATGGGAACCTCCTCCTGAAGATCCACCTTAGGTTCTACAACAGGTGCTGCTGCTCGAGCTCTAGACTGAGCTCTACCTCGGCCTCTGCCTCGGCCTGTAACACGACCTCAGCTTCGACCTCTACCCCTGGTCATAGTTGCCACCGGGGGCTCTGGTCCCTGTCCTTCGGTAGATGTTTTACGTGTTCTCGCCATGTGTTAGATAATAAGAATAGAATGGTTCAATTATTGATGATAGAATAAGATCGCACGACAGAATAAGAAAGAAGTGATATTGTTCCTAAACTTTATAGACTTTGAGAGATAAGTACAGACGTTTCCGTACCGATCCTTCAGACTCAACTTAGCTTGCTCGTGACTCGTGAGACCTATGTAACCTAATGCTCTGATACCAACTGTCACGACCCGAAATTTCCACCTTCAGGATCGTGATGGCGCCTAACATTTCACTTGTTAGGCAAGCCAACATTAAAATAATCTTAACTATTTTTAAGCAAATTTAATTAAATAGAAGTCCAATTACTGAAATAAAGTGCGGAAGACCATAAATACCGAATTATCAGAACATATCCCCGAATCTGGTGTCACAAGTGCACGAGCTACTAAGATAATACAAATAAAGGTCTGAATAAAATTCAAGTTGTTTGAAAGATAAGACACAACTAAGATAAGATTGAAGGGGACTTCAGAACTGCAGACGCTGAGCAGTTATACCTCAAGTATCCTCTGGGTAGTTGAATCCGGGAAAATCTATGATACGCCGCTGGGACCAACTCTAAAATCTGCACAAATAGTGCAGAGTGTAATATCAATACAACCGACCCCATGTACTGGTAAGTGCCGAGCCTAACCTCGACAAAGTAGTGACGAGGCTATGACAAGACACGTACGTAAACCACCTATACAAGTATATACAAATACAAAGTAACAAATACAATAAATAACAATTTATAAATTGGGAGGGAACATGCGAAGGGGAATGATATAATAATTTCAGCAGGAGAAGTATCACTTAGAAACCATTTAATTTATCAACAATAAAATGAGCAATTGATAATATAAAAATGGCACGGCACCACCCTTCGTTCATTTACTCTCATTTGGCATGGCATCACCCTTCGTGCTTTTACTCTTTCACAAATGGCACGGTAACACCCTTCGTGCTTTTTCACTCACAAATGGCACGACAACACCCTTCGTGCTTTTACACTCACAAATGGCACGGCAACACCCTTTGTGCTTTTACACTCACAAATGGCACGACAACATCCTTCGTGCTTTTACACTCACAAATGGCACGGCAACACCCTTTGTGCTTTTACACTCACAAATGGCACGACAACATCCTTCGTGCTTTTACACTCACAAATGGCACGGCAACACCCTTTGTGCTTTTACACTCACAAATGGCACGACAACATCCTTCGTGCTTTTACACTCACAAATGGCACGGCAACACCCTTTGTGCTTTTACACTCACAAATGGCACGACAACATCCTTCGTGCTTTTACACTCACAAATGGCACGGCAACACCCTTTGTGCTTGTACACTCTTCCTTACCATGACAATGATATTATATATAATAAAAATGGCACGACATCACCCTTCGTGCTTTTACACTCTTCCTTACCATGAAAATAATAATATAAATTTGGAAGAGTATTTAAATGCGGGGATATGCACTTATCAATCAATTCAATACCAGAATACCGGTTTCACCTTCCAAAATATTCAACAATAATTAAATGAATAATAATTTCACGAATAATGATCAAATAATCAATAATAAACTTAAACAAGAATGTCTTAATTAAATAGGCAATTATTCATAATAAACAAATTCCATCCGCATGCTTTGACTCAACCATAACGCATAAGTACTCGTCACCTCACATATACGTTGTACCGCACATTAAATCACGTAACAAATAGACAAATAAGTCCTACTCCCTCAAGTCAAGGTTAACCACGATACTTACCTCGCTTTGCAACCAAATTCAAGAATCCAATACACCTTTGTCTCGCGAATTCGTGTCTGAAATTTTCAAATCTAGTCATAAACAATTCAATATACTCAATATAAATAGTAGAAATTGATTCCTAAATTCATCTAAAAAATCGATAGTGGGGACCACATTTCGAATCCCGGAAAAGCTCACGAAATCCGAACACCCGTTCCGATACAAATTTAACCATACAAAAATTATCAAATTCCGACACCGGATTGGCTTTCAAATCTTCATTTTATATGTTTGGAAGATTTTACAAAAATCTGATTTTTCTTCCATAAATTCACGGATTCATGATGTAAATGAGTATGAAATTATGAAATATAATCAATATAGGATAAGGAACACTTACCCCAATATTTTTCCGTAAAAATCGCCCAAAACGCTTCTTACCCGAGCTCAAAATCGAAAATGGTGGAAAATGGGGCGAAATCTCATTTCGAGAACTTAAGTTCTGTTTGCCCTGAGTTTTACTCATCGCAATCGCATAGAACAATTTTTGCCTATCCATTTTACTCTTCGCGATCGCGGATAATTCTTTGCGATCGCGAATCGTGTTTTGGTTGCCCAGAATTTTAACTCTACGCGATCGCGTAAATGGTCATGCGATCACGGAGAACATTTTCTCAACCTTATGTGATCGCGTACAGACATTTGCGATCGCGTAGCATAAATGGTGTGCCCAGCTTCTGCCTTCATTCCTTCTACGCGAACGTGGCTTAACCCTCGCGTTCGCAGTACACTGGGAGTTAACCTTCCGCTATCGCGTGCCTATCTTCGCAAGCGTGAAGGGTAAAACTCACTGCTCACAATTTCCTCTTCGCGATCGCGAAGCACAATGCACCAGATGACAGCTGAAGTTAAAAAACAGATTTTTTTTCAAAGTTCAAATGGTCCGTAGGCCATCCAAAACTCACCCGAGCCCTCGGGGCTCCAAACCAAATATGCACACAAGTCTAAAAACCTCATACGGTCTCGCTCGCATGAATAAAATATCAAAATAATGCCTAGAACTATGAATCAGACACCAAATCAAATGAAATATTTAAAAAAACTTTAAAACTTCTATTTTCACAACCGAACGTCCGAATCACGTCAAATCAACTCTGTTTCTCACCAAATTCGACAGACAAGTCATAAATGACATAACAGAGCTATTTCAATTTTCAGAATCGGATTCTGGCCCCGATATCAAAAAGTCAAATCTGTGGTCAAACTTTGGAAACTTTTAGCCTTTAAATTTCTAATTTCCGTTAAATGGCCATAACTTGAGCTAGGGACCTCCAAATTAAATTTCGGGCATACGTCCAAGTCCCAAATCATGGTACGCACCTACTGGAACTGTTAAAATACTTATCTGATTCCGTTTGCTCAAAATGTTGACTAAAGTCTAACTCAATTGAATTTTAAGGCTCTATTTTATATTTTAATCCATTTTGCACATAAAAACTTTTCGAAAAATTACACGGATTGTGCAAGTAAGTTGAGGAATGATAAATAGTGCTTTTTGAGGTCTTAGAACATAGAATTTATTATTAAATTGAAAGATGACCTCTTGGGTCATCACACCATCAGATGGACGTAAAGACAACCTTCTTAAATGGATATTTGGAGGAAGAAATTTATATGGAACAACCTGAAGGGTTTGTGGTTCCTGAAAAAGAAAAGAAGGTGTGTCGACTTGTTAAGTCACTTTACGGACTAAAACAAGCACCCAAACAATGACATGCGAGATTTGACCAAATAATATTGTCAAATGGTTTCAAAATTAATGAGTGTAAACAAATATGTTTATGTTAAGAGTACTTCAAATCATATAGTCGTTATTTGATTATATGTGGATGATATGTTAATGAAATATTTAAAATATGGGGGACTTTAGCTTATGCATGACAAAAGTCAATGTTAGACGTAATGTCTAAATAATATAATTTTTGAATCCTACTAATCCTTAGTGGATATTGATATGATAGTCGATGAATTCATTACTTGTTTAGTCTTAGTGATGACTAGTGATGAAACTACAAATTCAAAAATTATTTACGTTCCTTTCCAGAAATGATTTATTCTTTCTAGAACATTTATAATGGTTAGCTCTTTTATGAAAGGGTGTCACCTGAAAGGCTATGACTATTTAAGAAAGTGTGTTTGTATGTTTTGTATAAATATGACCGTTCATGAACGAATGTATTAATACGTTGGTCTATAATGAGGCGAACCAACCGATGAACATGACCAAAATCCATTGCAAGTTAGATTTATTTCATGAATGAAGGTGGTATAATTTGTATATCATATAGACATATGAATAAGTAGCATACAAATGCTTAAAAATGGCAGAGTGATTGCGAAATGTGTTATATATTAAAAGGTTGTGGTCACAACTAATGCCAATAATTTCTACTGTTGTTATAAAATATTATTGCTACATTAAGTGTAGTCAATAATCTGATATGCAATAGAATGTCGACATGTATTAGTCTACGACATAAGAAAGTTCGCATTGAACTGTCAGGACAATAAAATGAGTTTTTGGATATTTAAAATATACCCATGACTATGCATTGCATTATAATAACTATGCGGGTATTGAAGGGTATAGTGATGCAAATTAAATTACTGAATAAACCTAAACAAAATCCACAAGTGGATATATTCTTACAATCAGTGGAGGAGCGGTGTTTTGAAAATCGTCCAAACAAACGTACATTGCCGTTCTACAATGAAGGTTGAGTTTATAGCCTTAGACAAGGCCGGTGAAGAAGCTAAATGGCTCCGGAATTTTTTGAAGAAATTCCATCTTAGCCCAAAATATTGGCACCTATATGCATACATTGCAATGGTCAAGCGGCAATAGGAAGGGCTGGGAGCATTATGTATAACGGAAAATCTTGTCATATACGACGAAGACATAAAATCATTAGGCAACTACTCTCTAGGGGAATTATCATAATTGACTATGTTAAGTCAAGCGATAATTTATCGGATCAACTTACAAAAGGCCTAACTAGAGTGGTAGTTGAAAGATCATCGAGGGGAATGGGACTATGGCCGAGGACAAGTCACTGTAGCGGTAACTCTACCTAGAAGACTGGAGATCCCAAGATCTAGGTTCAAGGAGATCAAACAAAGTCATTTGTGACGGTTCAACATTATCAAATAAAATTTTGGTTCATTCTCATAATGAGACAATGTTCAATACCAAGGATAAAGCGTTAAGATTTTTTTAATGGTTTCTAAGTTTGATACGGGGTATATCAAATCGTGTATCTACGGGATAATACGTTTAGGAATTACCTATGTAAGTGTGAAGTGTTAGCCGCTTCAACGAGAATTCTGTAAGGCCAATTCTCTATGCACTTATGAAACCAGGCGGTGTTTATGGCTGAAACAAATACAACAATGAGAACCAAAGACGGTTAAGGGTTGATTGTGTGACTTATGGTTGTCTAGATATACACCAAAGCTCGACGGTTCAAAGATATCAAATCTACCGATTGACCGAGTATATCCGACATATGTTCACTACGGAAAGTTCAAAAGGAAACCTACTTATCCAGATGCGATTAATCCTTACTTGCGAATCACACAAGTTTTTTTTTGCATGTTTTTTAAACATATTGTCATTCCCTATTCATGTGGGGGATTGTTAGGTTTTGTGAATGGGTGTGAATGGGAAATGGAAAAGGCACCTTTTGAATTGCATCTCTTCATCTCACCCTTTCATTGTCTATAAATTTTAGAGACTTAGCCTCATTTTATACATGGAAAACTTCTGAAATTCTCCCATTTTGTTTGCATTATTTTTCCAAAACAAAATATAAGTGTCATGTGTGATTTGCTCCGCCTTATTGCGTTCGCTGAAACACTGGGGTTTGAGGTACCGCTACACCAGTATGGATAATCCCTTCTATCCTGGGAGGAAATAATCCTAAACCTCGGATACTAGGAGCGGATTAAGTTCCTTAAGAATATACTGTGAATTCAGTGAGCTCGGATTTAATTTTGTTCTTCCTATGTATTTCTGTTTCTCTTTTATTTTACAAAATTTTCTCGTTTCGAACACAGAGTACCAACAGGAAGAAGATAACATATTTCCAGGATTAAAAATGATATGTTTGATAAATCTATATTTCTGGTGCAAAAGAAGTGTTACGGAAATTTGGAACAGTATATGAATCTTTTAGTGGAGTTAAGTGATATGTAGGAGATCAGTTTTGTGTTAGTTGCTGGCCTATTATATTTGTACCATCTTGGTACCTTTTTTATTTAATAAAATTTGACCTTACCAAAAAAAACAAATTAACCAACACAAAAAAATGAGATCACCAACAGCCAAGATTTCTGGAACCTTGTTCAAGAAACCTCTAGGCAGCAACAACAAAAACAACACTACCCTGATTTCTCAGCATATCACTCTACTGATCAGGGGAAAACAGAGTGCAATCCTCAGGTCCCAACAATGCCAGTTGATGAAATGTCTGGCATTAATATCTGGGTGTCAAGAAACTATCAAAATCTAAAAGGGCATGTATTAGAGCAGAATATGATAGGCTGCATGGCTGATAATAGTGGAGAATCTGGGTCTAGTGGTGCAATAACATACGGAGATTTTATGGCACTTAGCTTATCAATGAGCCCTGGCTCTCAATCAAGTTGTGTCAGTGGAACGCAACAAATCTCTCCAACTGTCGCGGATAGTATTGCCATGGAAACAAAGAAAAGAGGGCTTGAGAAGGTGGATCATCAAAAGCAAAATGTTCATAGGAAATCCATTGATACTTTTGGCCAAAGAACCTCACAGTATCGAGTCGTCACTAGGTTAGATCTTCCCCTTTATCCTATTTTGTTTTCTTTAATTCCGATGACCTTTATTCTGTAATACTTAAGTGGTTATATGTTTTTTCATAATAAAAGGTAGACACCATGATCTTGTTAGTTATATTTCTTTTGAATTAGGCATAGATGGACTGGTAGATACGAAGCTCATCTATGGGACAACAGTTGTAAGAAAGAAGGGCAGAGCAGGAAAGGAAGGCAATGTTAGTGTCAAACATCTTTTTTTAATGGATTTGCTTTTTACAGCTTCTGGTGAGTTGTTTCTCTGAACTGGTACAAACTTGCTTCTTTTTTCTCCTCCTTCTTGATTATTGTTGGGGATGCATGTCGGTTTTTTCAGTCTATCTAGGTAAATCTTGATTTAAATTTCTGTATACGTTGTATATTCTGTGAAATGATTGAGCCATGACTGTATATATCTATCTTGTTGTTAACCAGATGATCATACATATCATAAATCTAGGTGGGTATGACGTGGAAGAAAAAGCTGCAAGATCATATGATTTGGCAGATCTGAAGTACTAGGGACTCTCAACACACATAAATTTCCCGGTATGCAATAGTATATAAAGATTATTTATCAACTGTATTTTGTTTGTTTATGCTGTCATATAATTTATCAACTGTATTTTGTGTAGCTCAATTAAGAAGGTAGGCTTGTTGCTGCTTCAAATCCCGTACTTAATTATTGTTGCGGAAGCCAAATGTATATAGTGTGAATGAGTCACAATTACTATACCAAAAATTATGACAACCACTAAATAATAAACAAGACAATAAGACAACAGTAAAAGAACACCAGAATTTACGAGGTTCGGCCAATTTTGCCTATTTTCTCGGACACAATCAATATTTTATTCCACTCCAAAATTACAAGTGAAATAATACTAAAGAGAGAAGATACAAATGCCTTAAGAAGATAAAAGGCAAATGAGAGGTGTGTTTAAATCCTAAACATTAGGCCTCCTTTTATAGGGTGAAATTTCCATTCAGAATTGTCATCCACCGATGTGGGACTTTTGACAATTTCAACA